>CAJVPI010000371.1:0-32779 GCA_910592345.1 Paraglomus brasilianum
CGCGCATTTAATTTAATTATATAAATAGGTCACTTGTAGATTAGAATTCAGTCTTAATTGAACATCTACCGTATTAACATTAAGGGCAGCTAATCTGGTAACATCCCCCGGTTGGAAGAACACCCCTACAATTGCTCTCCGACCATCCGAAAGAGTGGTACCACTGCGAGAAATGTTTTAAATACAGACAATTACTTTCTTGGTATATAACTTATTCACACGTGCACTTCTAGCTAATTATTGGGCAAACATGTATTACAAAAACATATAATTTTTTTTCTCGAAGAGTTCAGGAAGATCAATGTTGCGATCATGGGGATTCTTGATTCCCAAATACTATAATTATAGCTTATGCAACAGTTATCCAGCGAGCTTACAGGGATTACAAGAGACCCAAATCTTTGGCAAAACAAGTTTGGGAGGTAGTGAGAAATGATAGTACTCCTAACGAAAAAAAGTTTTTAGATATTATTCCCGTGGTAGAATTTATTATTTTGTTAATGGAAAATTAATAGAATCTAATTACAAAATCGATCCCATTTGATATGGAAAATCGGCATAACATTTATTTTGCTACTACTTGGGCAGAAGAGAAGAGAAATCAGTTATATGGACGATTGTGTACTATTACTATAGCATACCTAGCTACTTTAGAGTATTATCTCAGCAAGGCTACATAGTTGTTAGAGGTACATGTTGGTCTGACATGTTAAAATGGTTACAGAATTCCAAATCTTATCTTATTGATAAAAAAATATAACTTTGAAAACATCATCAGAATTGCAGATTGTGAGAAATACAAAGAATATGTGATTAGAATTCCTATACTATATTCATGAAAAGGATGTTACCGTAAATTTCTCAGATTTGGGTGATAAATAGTGGATTAAGATCCCGAATGTTGTCTTAACAAGGTAATATATTATCCAGCCACAATGCATGTAGGCGCGCATATTAATATACACTTAACGAGGATGGAAAACGTGTTTATTTATGATGTACACGCGAGATAATAACCAATCACGTGAAACCGTTTTTTTATGTAATTATTCTAACAAAATTTTTCTCTTTGGAGATCGACTGTCTCTTACTTTTTATCATCATTGAAAGATGGGGACACCAAAGCAAAAGGGAAAATCAGGAGCAGCAACGAACTATATAACTCGCAATCAGGCTTTAAAGAAACTTCAAGTTACATTAGCTGATTTTCGGTATTGACCATAGACTGTCTTTTGTTTTATTCCACTTTCAAATAGACTCAATTCCGTTTTCTCTTTTAATGCACAAAGCCGCTTATGCATATTAAAAGGCATCTACCCGCGGGAACCGCGTTCGCGCAAAAAGGCCAATAACGGCAGCACCGCCCCAGCAACCTTTTACTATACGAAGGACATTCAGTATCTTCTACATGAACCAGTGTTGAAGAAGTTTAGAGAAAATAAGATTTTCTTGAAGAAACTAAGTAAAGCACTAGGGAAAGGGCAAATTAGCATCGCAAAAGGGTTAGAAGAGAGGAAACCGGTTTATAGACTGGATCATATTATTAAAGAGAGGTTTGTGTTTTTGAAATGGGAATCAGAAAAAATATGGTGCATGCAATTAGGCAATGTCGCGTCACATCGAAGAAAGAAATCACCAAATTTACACTTTCCAAACTTTTCCCCATCATTTCCATTGTCCAATTTATTCCTCGGCTTCTTGGCATACATTCAAAAGATACCCGACGTTTACCGACGCCCTCCGTGACATAGACGACGCCCTTTGCATGCTCTTCCTATTCGCAACGTTTCCCCGCACTGACAAAATTCAGATATCAACCGTCTCAAACTGTCAGCGGCTATCCGCTGAGTTTCAGCATTATGTAATACAAACGAGAAGTTTACGAAAAGTTTTCTTGTCGATTAAGGGGATCTACTATCAAGCAGAGATTAAGGGACAGACTGTTACATGGATTGTACCTTATTTGTTCAGTCAGAGGGTGGGTTGAGTGAAAGAGAGCCGTGTGAGTGCAGTGATGTCCGGATTCATGTTATAGTTTTCGTTACTTACGCTATCTTGTCTTGCAAATTCATCCCTCATTTCAGGTTCCCGACGACGTAGACTTCCGCGTGATGTTAACTTTTCTTGAATTCTACCAAACTCTCCTCGGTTTTGTCCTGTACAAACTTTACACAGATGAGAATTTAAAATATCCACCGATTATGGAGATTGATAAAGATGAAAGTGCTGCAGGGCTAGACGCATTGCTGATCGAGAGGACAAGAATTGAAGAAAAAGTAGAAGAGAGGATGAAAGATAAGACAATTGGAGATAATGAGGAGATTATTGAAAATGGACAGAACAACGAAAATGTAAGCTTAGAGATCTCAACGTTAGGGGGGAGTACAAGAATTTTGCGTGATTGGTGGTGAGGAGTGAATTGACAATAGAAGGTAGGAATGTACAAGACTCTAGGGTCCATAGAAAATAATTACGAGGCATGAAACGTCTTCGTTATATCCGTGGTATATATAAGGAAGAATTGTACTGATGCTGACACTATCTAAAATATTAACTACACAGGAACAAAAACTGGAATCTGAAGAAAGACTAAAGACTTTGCCAGAGAAATTACAAACAATTCAAAACGATGATACTCCTTCTCTCCCTCCGACTTTACCCTCAGAAGTAGAAGAAGATTTCTCTGATCCAACATCCTCTACCCCACAGATAACCTATCTTTCTCTTTCGAATTCTCTCTCCTCGTTAGCCACATTCCAAAATATCTTCTCCTCTCTAAAATTCTACCTCTCACGAGAGGTACCCAGATATTCCCTTGAATTTATGATAAAGTCATTTGGAGGTGAAGTCGGATGGGATAGCAGTGTGGGTGCGGGGTCAACTTTTGACGAGAGAGATGAGACTATTACACACCAAGTGGTGGATAGGCCAAATGTAGAAGAGAAATACGAGAATAGAGTTTATATACAGCCACAATGGGTGTACGATTGTGTTAATGCGAGGAGGTTATTGAAGGTTGGCTTGTACAGGGTCGGAAGACGGTTACCACCGCATCTGAGTCCGTTTGTAGAGAGTAAAGAGGGTGACTATTTGCCAACTATTGTACAAGAGGTAGAAAGCGAGGAAGAAGAAGAAGAAGAGGAAGAAATAGAACAGGCAGAAGAGGAAGGGGAGGAAACAGAGGAAGAAGTAAGTGTTGATATATTGTTTGGAATGTTGGATATTTATTATCTCGATGATTACCAGATAACCATAAAAATCTAAATTCTCTTATCAGTCATCATCGTTAGAGGAAGATGAATTAACGCATCAAAAAGAACTTGAAGCTGAAGCAGCAGGCATTTCCTATTCCGCTTCATCCTCCAAATCCAAGTCCATCGCGGGCACGAAACGACCTCGCGAAGACGTAAATTCTGAAGCTAAAGAGCTAGCCAAGATCATGATGAGTAAGAGACATAAGAAGCTGTACGATAAAATACAGTATGGAAAAAACCAGAGACAAGAAAAGGCGAAGCAATTAGAACGAAAGAAAGAGGAGTTAGAAAAGAAGAGTAGAAAACGTAGGGATACTAAAAAAAAGTAGATGACGAGTTGAATGCAGGTGAAATTGTGTTATTTAATGTTGAGATACTCCTCTAATTAAAATCGTATAAATATTGATCGATTTCAAATCGGACAGATTTGGACACTTGTTTGATAAAATCATAGCTGACATTCGTTTTACACTTTACTGTCTCTAAGCGTTCTATTGTCGACGTTGTTCGGATTAGTAAACGTAAGGTTATTAAGGATGATATCTGACAACCAATGGATGGAAAAGTGTAAATTATGTAATTAGATGATAGATCTCGTGATTAAAATTATAATTAATAAGTTCTTACTGACTTGCATATGTATGTCAACGGTTCCTTCTATCCTTTCTGGTAAGATGCTATAAAATATTGCCAACATCCGCTCTATTGGGAATGATTTTGGACCTAAGAGTTGTTGTCTTGGCTGAATAACAATAATAATCGGTTAATTAATAGTAATTGAGCAGAATGTAGCTAATTAACATATTAATATTATGAACAATTTACCTTCCCATTAGATTTCTCTGCTTTATTGCTTTTCCTCTTTCTCTTTGTTACTCTACCTTCATTGCTCTTTACAAAGTATCTTTGGTCTAGTCGTGGCGGATTATATGAGGCGAGGAAGGCAGCTATTAGGAGAAATTTAGTATAATAGGGCACTTCTATCCCTGCGCGTAATATTGTGACAATGAGTATGAATTTCAAGGCATAGTAGGCTTAAGATGAGATGTATCGAACGTGTACATACTTCGCGAAGTAAGCGATTGGCCATTCTGATTATTTTCGATCTCGGATGCGTGTTTTATCCATTCCGAACTCGATATGTCTCTCAGGTAGAGCTTATCCATTGCCAATTTAAAGTATTGCTGAATGTTCTTTGCCAATTTACCATGTTCGGAACGGTTCACTTATTAATAGAATAATACCGTGTAAATAAATTCATTTAAGTATGCAGATATAATGATTTGGATAAAATTCCATCATAGACAACTTTAATACTTACTAGTTCCCTCCTTGACTGGTAATAAATATATTGGAAACAGTAAACTGGCCAAATATCGTAATTCTTTCAAATCTTTACAGCTCTTATACAATGATTCATATAACAAATCAATAAACCTTCCAAAAAACTTTTGAGATTCCCCTTCAGGACAATCTTTTGTTAATATTTGCAAGACTTCACGTGCAGCAAATAGTTAAGGTTCAAATGAAGAGATGGGAGGGATAATAAACAGTTCGCTAAAAAGGATATTCTTTGTGTATTCTGGGAAAAAAAGCAAATACGGTTCATAAAGACCGATTCGAGTTCGAAATCTCTCCCAACAAAGTGATGTTATTAAAATAACACTTATATTCATTGCTGTCTGCAATACAATTGTCTTTAGTTATGTAATCTAAGACGAAGTTCAGAGTTGAAGAATTTACCAAAATAAAGCTCACCAATGCGGGCAAATTCATTAACGCTGGTAACAAAGTCGGTGACATGTCTCTTAATCTTTCGGCCCTATCCAGTATCTATTAACAATGTCGAGCCACAAACCATGCATACAGTTATATATTCATCCTGTTAATTAACATCTGAATTCCAAACAACTTACCAAATATCTAGCATTATCATCTGTCCAACATTCACGCAATCTCACGATAAATTCATTGACATCTCCACATTTGACCCAGTTACAGAAATTATTCTCAAAACTTGGCGTGATACCAGCGAATTGGTTTAGAGCGTGTTCGAAGAGCAGGCTTTCAGTATGGCATTCAACACAATTTATGAAGGCATAGTGAGTCGCAGATAGTAATTGAGTAAAGATATGCTTTATTATGGTTGTCTTTCCGAGAGAAGAATGTCCATAGACAAATATCACCGGTGGTGAGGCGTCTGTTGGCTTTAATAGTACAATACAATTAATTAACAGCTCCATATCTGACATTAATACAGCTTCGAGTACTCGGTATGCTAACCTGTCCAATAAGTTCAATAAGTGTAGATATTTGTGAGGAGCGGCCCGGATATAGGAGCGCTAGTTCTTGTGCGAAATTCATGCTACGTTGAGAGATAGAATGCACTGCTACGGGATATCGACGCGTCTTGTATGTTTGTGCCGATCATGTGATTAACATGTTAAGTCGCACTACAGAAAAAATTTCATACAAAAGATAAGTCAAACAATAATTACTTGCCATATGTATGGCAACAGAAGCATGGAATGAAGTCAAAAAAGAACTATTGTCAATTGTTGGTGCAGGACGCGCATCCTACCAAGCATTGAGGGAGATAGAACATTTGGACAAGAGCAGAACAATGTTGTCTCCCTTCGAACGAAGAAATGCGCACGTCATTGCAGTAGCTTATAGATCGCGTTTCATGTGGTAACGGTGGGAAATTGACAGCTGAAGGTGCGCTTAAAGGCCTTGTCACATTAAACTTCTAAGAGTTGTTATCTAATGTTAATATAACGAAGGACTTAATAAGCGATTAAGAGATAACCTATTTGGTTCTGCGAACTACCGGATAGTTCCAGTGAAGAAATCAAAGGCATTCCATACAAGGCTGCCGTTCAGACCTACTTGTAACGAAACGTATGGATGAGATTTTACTAAAACCCAATTTCTATCGGGACGGATCATCTTAAAAATCACGTTGTTTTGGACATCAACAACTACTACGAGAGTTTTTCGATGAGGTGAGAGGCAGTTCAATTCAGTTTGCTACAGCGTTTTCGAAGCGATGATGAATAGAATACAATCCAACTCCGAAAAAAAAAATCAGATTGTTGATTTTTGAGGAAAAACCTATGCAACACTGATAGTTTTGTTTACTTGGAAACATGCTTCTCGAAACTGCTTATTACGAGTTAGTAATCTGTACTTGTTCCCGGTAGAAGTCGAAGCAATGCACTGTCCATTGGGATCGGCGAATGGAAGGTTGCAATCCAACTCGACCAACGTTTGACAGAACAATATAAACGGCGGATAAATCTGGTAATTGAATGAACGCTTAACCATATATTGATAGCCTCTTCGTACATGACGATTATAAATCTTATCCTACACGCTGAATTTTTACATGTTGAATTAAAATAGTTTCAGCCTTGTCTGATGAATAATACCAGTCATCAAATGTTGATTTACAGAAACATAAGAGACTTTCACTGATATGTTGCGTTTTATTCTATATTTTATAATAGGTCTGATGGACATTCAGGTGAATACAATATTTTGGCATTGGGATTTAACACTTTATCAAATGATGAAAGTTTTGTAGACGGGCGGTCGGAATCAATTATGTCGAATGTCTACAATATTATCTGATTATAAAAATGTTAAAAACCTTTTTGTTGGGGTCATTAGTAAGAAACTAAAGTTTGCTTTATTCAAATAGGGAGGAAGCTGTGTTAGAGGATACCAGAATGAAGGTGTATTTATCTTGATCTGATACTTGTAAAAACCAAACGGTTATAGGTGCTATCAATGTAATCCATACTGTTTAACAGCCAGCAGTCGAGTATAATATTTGCGTTCACCAAATTAATTTCAGTAAAAAAGCGTCACAGCAACCGTTGCTTATGACAACCCAAAGCCTTTTCTGTCCTTACAGCACTGAAAGTTGTTTAATGTATACTTATCACAATAATCGCGAGTTGAAAAGTTAGGAGTTGAGACTCTTTCTGCACACATGATCATTATAGCACAGCCCACATTATCAACATATGCGCTTGCGCTTTACAATTTGGACTCGAAACCGATTCTCGATCCCGTCCTCGTATAGATCTATGGAAGGTTGTGGAACAAATATACGAACAAGCATCATTAAAAGATTTCGGACAGACATTAGTGTGCAGTATTATAGAAACAAATCCAATAACTAGAAGCCAGTTTCGTTTGCTATTTGCTGATTGTAAACTTTTTCGATAGAGTATTTGTTTATTAAAAAATGGATCATTTCTGACATTTTCTACATTCTTGCCCCACAGGCGCGCAACCATTTCAATTAAAGTATTCTTCTCGATATAATTATTATAATAATAGGTGAACTTAGTGGCTACTATTAACATATCAAGTATCAACCGCAGATGTCTGCTTTCTATTTAGATAATATATTCGGAATGCGTTAATGCATAAGAATGACAACAACGCATATATCTTTAAGTGAGGAAGCGATTGAGTGTCAAATATGGAACAATGACACGAGGATATGATTCTTAGGTTTAAGGTCGCTGGGAATGAACAACGAGAGGTTGGTTATATCCTTTGTTCTGCATGCACAAATTAATGGATATGGTATTCACTCACGGGGATGCAAGCACTACTGCTCTGTGCTTTTGCTCGAAAAGATATTTCTAAATGCGGGGACGACGTGTATTATATTAAGTTGACTGTATACACCCTATTATTTGCTACATCGTAAAGTCGTAATTCACACCTACTATTGTGAATATTTAACTCTTCTCACTTCCGACTTTGAAGACAATTGTTTTCATTTCCTCCCTCGCACAACACTCGGTCGGCGTCCTTCCCTTATTATCTTTAATTTCCAATAATGATCTATCTCTTTTCACTAGCATTACTGCTATGTCTGTGTATCCCTTTTCGCATGCTTTGTGGAGAGGTGTTTGGCCATCAATATCCTGCAAGCGACAATTGGCCCCGTTAATGAGGAGTAAGGACGTTAGCGACTGGTTGTTAGTGATGATTGCGCGATGGAGTGGCTGTGGATTGAAGATGAAATGGTATTGTAAATAAGAACTTCATGATTGTGGTAATCGGGAACATAAATTCTACTTATTAGCGTCATAGACATCCAACAAGATCCTCTTGTATAGAAACACCATTAGTTGAATACTAGATTGTTAATCTTATACTTACAGTCGATAACAATTCTGGAGTTGTCGCGTTAACATCGGCGTCGTGCGAGAGTAGTATTCGACATATCTCCAAGTGGTTATTACGTGTAGCGTAGTGCTGTTTAATTTAGCGTCTGTAAGACATAGAAGATGGGAATGGGATATACACTAAACTCCTAAAAAGTACCCGACCAAGTTGTAAAATTGCATCTTATTAATAATTTTCAAATATCAACACTCAGGGGATTACCCGCGCGTTTCAATTCTATTTGAATCATCTTAGGTTAGACTACATAAAAGTTTCAGATGTAAATTTCTTTTCAAGTTTGCAAAAAGTTTAAAACGGTGTCTAACCTTCGTTCGAGATTGAGAATGCCGATTAGGAAACACCTTAATTCTTTTCTGGGCAATCTATTCTTTCCTGTGAGATGTCAACATCCTGCTTCGGATGCTAATTTCCTACTTTGAAAAGCGTAACTATGTGTATTTTGTGCATTGCCCCTTTAGAAGAAATTATAATCGCTAATTAATATTAATATATAGAATCTTAGAAAAAAGCTCGGTCGGATACTTTTGGAGGATATCAATAAATTAAGATTGTTCGATAATCAGCTCATCCATCTCTTACCAACGGAGTATATCCGGTGCTGTCCCGCTCATTAACAACATGACTCCCCTTCTTAACTATTATATTTCGTACTTTTTCGGCTGCTCCCTCGATGCATGCGTTGTGTATTGATCGCATGAAATCTAGCTCGTCGAGTGTCTGTGTGTATGGTGAATTGCTTTGATGGTGGTGGTCGTGAGCCATTATTATTGATGAAACCGTTGAAGCAGGGGAAGGGAGTGAATTGTGAGAGACTTAAATAAGCTAGACAAACAAAAAACCGGATAGGGGTCAAAGTTGTTGACATGTGCCACAACTTTATAATGGAAACATATATGGTGATCACAACTCATTGGTTGCAGTTGTAATGAGAAATCAAAACGAGGTAACATGATGGAATTAGGTGAATTAATGTCTCTGGATTGCGGTTGTATTGACAAGGTATTGTCTTTGTCTTCGTCAAGTCATAGGAGAAAACAATAGCTGCACAATAATTAATGTGTAAAATTAGTAATGATCAGTCTGTCGTTTCTAGTATAAAATAGTCACCCCCAAGGAACAAGAGGTTTCACACCTTCTGGTGTTTCAAGTCCAACCCATCCATGGACTGATATTGTTTTTAGATATTGCTACATAAATATGTACGAAATTAATGAAATAAGCAAAAGTGCTTTTACGTTTTAAGAAATGCAATTTATACAACAATTTGCGTTTTGAAGTATCTCTCAACGCTCACGAATTTGATCCGTCAGTAGAATTGAATTAAAATAACTGTTCACAATCATCATCTTTCAGCCATTTTGCACCATGGTGAATGATGTGGTTTGCTAGTTTGTTCGACACGTTTCAGATGTAAATAACTGAGACGACCGAAAGAAATCGGTTGCGGTCAGCATTTTCGGATACCTAGGAGCTTATTAATAACGGAACAAATATAAACGAGAATATGTGATGGCTAGCAACAAAATCGGACAAAGATGAAGATGGATGGAATCGCTAACGCAACACGAACATTGATATCTTACTCTCCCCTATAAATATGTCAATGTTCTTCACCACAATTGTCTTCAGTTTACTATCCCAGAACTATGTATTGTATAGGCTATGTCTTTAATTCCTTCTTGTGGCTGTGGTATTAGTGATTCTTGACTGTTACTATATCCCTATAAATTACTTGGATGGAATTTGATGCACTAGAAGCTGAATTTACGGCATGACCAGTAGTAGTTTAAAGAAGAAATGCCTGGACAGAAAACAAAACCACTATATATAGAATGCTACCATTATATTAGTATTAGTATTCATTATAAATGGTGTTATGTGAGCAAATAAAATGTTTAAAAGGACGTTAAATTTATGGGTTCTCCTTTCTTGGAATCCATAATACCAATGCTATTGCCATTATAAAACTGCTGGAATGAGTGTAGAGAGATATATTTATCGAATTTCTTATTCTCTCTTTCCAAAGTCATATACAGTTTAGCTGGTCAGTATTTCTTGTTAATTAATGATTTGAATTATTATTACTATTATATATTAACAAATAGAAATCTTCATCTTCATATAAATATTAGCTACCTCTTGCATATTTTTCATTACCACCATGGCAAGGCTAATTTACCTAGCTTCAATATTATTGTCGAGTTGACTGTTTGTTTGCAAAGTAGCTGTACTATTTACTCTATTTACTTGTATACTTATAACACTAAATATCAAAGAACTTGAAATATTTTCTGCCGTTCGATATTAAAGCTTTAGGAAAGAAGTATTATTATTATACGCAGCAGATACAATTTTGATGTTACACTAAATCTTGAGTGTGCGACTTGAGTTCTAAACAACGAGTGTTCTTTAAAGTGAACTTTATTCTCTGTCCCAGTCGTTAGATGAGTGAAAGTTTCGTTAACATAACGAGCGAAGAAAAGTGTATATATCCGGCTAATACACATATTAAGGAGGTAATAAAGAAAAGGCTAGATTAAAGTTTGTCTTTGGAATAACAAACGCAAGCAAACATGAAACGCTAGCTCGTGCGGGTTGGGAGAGAGGAGAGAAAAGCCCAATACTCCGAGACCGCAGCAGAGGGCGCCTTGGCATTGTGGAATAAAAAGGTGAAAACCTGCCCAAAACGCTATCGGTTATATATTGCTGATGACGCCACCAGTTAATATATTGTTCGCAATAATAATAATAATAATAACTAATTAAAAAATTTTATATTGTGTATGTTGTATAATCACATTATCACACATATATTATAAATCTATTGTTTATGTCACTTTCATACTTTGTCACATTTATGTTAATATGTGTTGTACATTATTATTTCACTTGCTGTCCAATGGCAAAGAGACAGCACATAGTAGTTTATCTGCAAAATCTTTCAATCAGGAACAAGTATTAATTGGTGATTAATTAATGATTCACGGGGCACATGACCCCGATTACACTGAACACAACAACAAAGTACAAAGACAATAAAATAGCAACTAAGATGAGTATGTATAAAATGATAGTTAGTATAGCGCAGATCTTGTAATATATGGTATCGAATATAGACGATGCTCCTCTACACCGCCGTATATACAGATAGATATACGCCAGATGCCTTTTATTTATGTGTCGTTCATAGACAATTATACAGACAAATATACAACCTTTAATTAAAGCTCATTCCGCACTTTTTTGCATGACACCTTATTTCTTACTACGCATGCTGCAGTGTGCTAATCCCACAATACAACAGTTCCACCCATTGGGCTTGTATTACGCACGAGTAATAGAATAACACAGTAGAAATAGTGAATATAGTGAGCATAGTGTATTTTGAATGGGTAACTGTTATAGTCAATATAAATGCTGAGCGAATGCTGAAATAATAGATAGTAGATAATAGATAAATATGTGATACATGACAAAGTATTTATACTACATTATAAAATATCGATTGTATCTCATGTATATTGTTTATCATTGTTTATCTATTTATCCACTTTGTATATTTTCATTTACTATGTCGTATCAATTGCCATACAAACGTTCTCAATCGAAGTTCGACCGTGTTCCATAACTGTCTCTACTTGGCAATCAATTCTTTGTCGTACATCTCCCCCCTGCACATATAAATACGTGCCGACTTTTCTCCTCCCGCCCATCTTCCGATTCATAATGAAACTGTATAATAAAATAAGTAGAAAATAAGCTGACATCAATAAAGCTATCGAATATTTGTTACATCCAGTGTCACGTACGTACCAATAATAATAAATACTTCAACTGGAGCATTCGCTAGATTATCTCCAGCTGAGTTGCTGTGATTGGACACTTCAATTATGACGTCATCATTCGTCACCCATCATACAATCTGCTTCGACATAAACATCAACTAGGATAAAATACTTGAAAAAAAAACAACAAACAAGCGCGTCTATTAAATAGAGGGGGGAAAAAGAGCAGTGTAAGTGAGTGTGTGAGCCGCTGTGCCAAAAAAGACACTGTCTGAATATCTCGGGAAAATGATTGTAGCTTACGAAACAGCCTCAGTCGATCTGCTCGATCCGCCTAGAATTCATACTTTACAAACAACATACTCTATAATTCCACTACTAACCACACACTTTAACTCCTCACTATTCAGCAATCATCACAGACATTCAACTACGACATACACAACCCACTTCCGCCCTATACAGAAGAGCAGGCTCCTCTTTCTCTCTCTTTTCACAAAGAACCATGACGTCAATATCATCATACTATGGTTTAACTCCAGAGAATCCAGGAAATTTTGTTGATCCAGACCTTGAAAAGACTCTGTTAAAGCGTATACGAGAATTATTAGGTTGGCGATCGGAAAGGTTGGTACAACGTTATAATGGTGAAGGATCTGTGGTTGGGAGTTTAAGCGGTGTGAATAGATCAGATCAACATCGACAACGTTAAAAAACGATTATAATGGTAACGAGTCTAACCAACATAATCGCTCTTATCTTGAACCCAACGGATTTCCACCGCAACTCCTCGGTCGAAAGTGGTTAACATGCACTCCCAAAACTTACTCTCGTTCTCTCCAAATAAATTTCCCCTACACTTTATTATATACCCCTTTCACTTACCCCTCTTCAAAGTTTTCCCGGAAGCCAACCAGTCAGCTTCGAAGCGTCACATTTCAGCTATCTAGAAAACGAAGATTATTTTGTATGCGAGAAAAGCGATGGTGTACGATATATAATGTTTACTACCTTTAATCACAAAGGACCCAATACATTTGTGGTAGGTTTGAGTGTAGAAAATCATTGAAGTGAGAGTGATGATGGTGTGGGTCTCTGTCAACTGGGAAATAGTGAGACTTGTTTCTTCAGAGAAAACTTGGGATAGAACGTTTTGTCCCACGTAGCTTTTTATATGCGTTTTTTTTTGAACGCGATAATTTCGTACTATTATTTACCATGTTACAATGATTTATCGTCTCGTTTCTGGCAAAAGGTCTAACTTCTTCAATCTTTGCGTTCTCTCCGTAGCTCGATCGAAAAAACCGAATTCGTAGCATTACAAACTTGAAATTACCTTGCAAAGAGCATGGTAAATATCACAATGAAACCATGATGGATGGGGAACTGGTGTTAGATATTGATGGGGATAAGGTAGTGAGGTATTTTTTGTTTTGGTTTTGGTTCTGGGAATGAGTGTAATTTACGGATGGTTAGGAAGAACAAAAAATATGGGGGCGTTAGAAGATTATGTAGCAACTTGTTGAGATTGAACTATAATAATAGCAGACCGTTTCATGCACCATTACTTGGCATGTTTCTTACTCAAACACTTTTTCAGAAAAAACTCCGGTTTTTAGTGTTTGATTTAATGGTCATCAACGGCGTCTCTGTAACAAACAAACCTTATAGCAACCGATTAGGAGTAAGTATAAGCTTTTGCTTGTTTATTTTCGTCATCGATGATAATATGCGGTTTCGATGATATTTGTCTTGATACTATACTATGCTGAAATTCCAGGTGTTTCAACAAGATGTGCGAGGTCCTCTTGCAAAGATGTTAGAAGATCGAGAACTGGCAAGGATACAACCATTCACGTAAGCATCCGATGTCTATAGTATATTAGATGACTTTATATGCTTGCCATTTATTATCTCCTTTCCGTTTGCATTGCTGCTCATTATAACCTCGTACTAATTCTACTTTATTTTGGATCGTCCTATTCTCCATTCTCCATCCCTTTCACCTTTTACTTTACCTTTTCACCTTTTCCTTCCTTCTCTTTCCATATCCCGCTTTTAATTTTCTTTCTCTACCTCAGAGTAGAATTAAAAGAACTGCAACTTTCATATGGCTTGAATCGTGTCTTTGACCAAATACCGCACCTTAAACATGGAAATGATGGACTGATATTCACCCCTGTAAAACCTCCCTATGTCTGTGGGACGTGCGAGAATATATTAAAATGGAAACCGTCTAATAAAAATACAGTTGATTTCAAAATACAAGTAAATTGGAATAAAGATAGGAAACCAGGTTACCGATTGATGATATCTGATTCAGGCATACATAAAGCTGAGGATCATTTGACACTCGATTCAGAATTGGCTGAGAAGTATGTATTCCCTGGATGTCATGCTTTAATAGTAAGAGGAGAACATATGAGGGAAATAAGCGAGACTTTTTCAAGACTATGTGCTAACATTATTCTTTTTAAGATGGAAAATGGACCCTCCAAATGGTCGCATAGCCGAGTTCTGGTGGGATCCTGACTGGACGACAGTTATCGTTGATGAAGGCTACGCACCTCTTAAGCGCGCCGGGGGATGGAGGTTTGTACATCAAAATTTCCCCGTATTTCAACACTATCCGTGGTTTTACTCATATCCAATTTGCTCATTCAGATTTTTAAGATTTCGCGATGATAAAGACACAGCTAACGACAAAACGGTTTTGAAGAAAATATGGAACAGTATTAGCGATGGTGTTACGCGAGAGATGGTATGTATAATGATAAGATTTATTGAAGTGTAATTCGGGTCATTAACATAATACCTCATTATAGCTCCAGAGGAACTGCGAGAACATAAGATGTAAATGGAAAGAACGGGATCGGCTGCTGAAACAAACACCAAAACTTAGTATCTCTCATTCCACAGTCAACACATCATATGGAACAATGTCATCTACTGGAAGGTAATTAATGCTCGAATACATTGCATTGAATTTTACTCATCAGATTGCTCACATTACTTTTCTCCAACCCTTCTGTTCACAGTCGTCCTCAAGATATCGTCCAACCACCAACACCATCTATCGCTCAATCAACGCAATCTCCATTTCTTATTTCCCCACCTGCACTAGGCAGCCATTCTCGCGAGTCAACTTACTTCGATCGAGCACCGTCATTATTAAAAGACCATTCTACTGAAGCTCGACGACGAAGAGAATCCTGGAGTGATAATCGATTATCTATGGATACGCGAGAAGTCAAAAGGCGAAGGGAAAGCACAGGTGATTTCCGTAGAGATGAATACGCAAAAGATTGGGCGAAGGATTCGGAAAGACGGCTGTCGAGTGGTGATGGCGATAGCATCTCTGAAATCCCAGAAAAGACAGAGGCAAGAGAAAAACCAACTTCATTAATGCTGTCAAAATTAGTAAAAGAAGAAAATTCATCTATGCTCTTACCGCACGATGTATTTTCACCTACACGAGACCATTATCAACACGCACGAGTTGATTTCAAAGACCAACTTAAAGAAGAGAGGAGCAAGCATCCTCAAGACCACGGAAGTCCCGTGGTTAGGGCCGAGCTTAATCCTAGATATAATTCACAAGTATCGGGCCGAGAAGCGCAGAGACAATCCCCACCCGCGCAAGCACAAAGTCAGCATTCGCATCCGACCTCACCTGCGCAATCACAAACGCAGTACTCGCGTCCAACCTCACCCGAGCAGTCGCAAATGCAGCACTCGCATCCGACTTCACCCCTTAAATCACAAATTCAACGTTCGCAGCCAACATCACCAGTCAAGTCACCAGTCAAATCACCAGTCAAATCACCAGTCAAATCACAAATTCAACATTCGCATCCAACCTCTCCAGCACAATCGCAAATTCAACATTCTGACCCAACCTCTCCAGCATCACAAATTTTACGTTCTCATCCAACCTCTCCAGAACAATCACTAGTTCAACATTCTCATCCAACCTCACCTGCGCAATCACAAACGCAACACTCGCATCCAACCTCCCCCGCCAAATCACAAATTCAACATTCGCGTCCAACATCACCTGCCAAATCGAGTCCAACGTCACCTGTGCAGTCACAAATACAGCGCTCGCGCCCAACGTCACCTGCGCAGTCGCAAACGCAACACTCGCGTTCAACTTCACCCGCACCATTAACCGAGCGACCTTCCCATTCTCGCCGTTCGACGATAGAGTCAATTTTGCTACATCCCGAATCGCTACCCAATGAATCTGAAAAGGCTATCCAAGCTGATTCCGGGAAATTTCCTGTTGGTCGAGGTGAAGGATGTAATGTTATGGGCGCTCCAACACCTATATCTGGTTCTCTTACAACGTCTACAGGCATAAAAACTCAAAACATACAACAACAGCAACAGCAACAACAACAGCCAGCACCATTACCACAAAAGCAACAACAACAGCCAGCACCATTACCACAACAGCAACAACAACAGCCAGCACCATTACCACAACAGCAACAACAACAAGTACAGCCACAACTACTACAACAACAGCCACCGCCAGCGCCATTACCACAACAGCCACCACCAGCACCATTACTACAACAACAGCAACACATACAACAACAGCAACACATACAACAACAGCAACACATACAACAACAACAACAACACATACAACAACAACACATACAAGTAACTCCACCACTTCAGTCTCCAGTTCTTCGATCACCTATAGTTGCGTCTCCAACGCCGCTTTCGTATGAACAGCGAATGCCGCAACTTTATGCACGTCCGAACGAACATGAAGATTATCTTCGCTCGGGTACACATATTTTTGTTAACTACGAGAACAATAACGGTCAAAATCAAGTGCGTGATGTAAATTCGAGTGCTATGAGAAGAAGTTTAAGCGGTAGTGCAACTGCAGGACCACTGGCAAGCATGAGCTCGAGCTCAAGCGCAGTTTCGACTTCACCTCCTGTTATTCTTCCATTCTCTCAATCCTCCGATTATCAAACTACCGTTCCTCGACATTCCTCCTATCCTCCATCCTATCCTCCATCCTATCCTCCATCCTACTCTTATCCTCCCTATTCTCGTCCGCCTATTTCGCATCTGCCCAATCCTTCCAACACGCCTCAAAGTACTGCACACTCACCGAACTCATTTTATCCACAGCATACCGATTCTAACTCTCAACAAGCGTCGAGTAGTACGCATAATCGGCCTTTCGTGGCAAAGAGAAGGTCTAAGGCAACGTTGGATTTTATTCTCAATGATCCGGAAGAGAGTGAATACAAGAAGTCGAGGGTTTAGCGGCGGGAAAGGAGAGTTAGAAGCTCGTTTCTAAGAGTGAAATGGGGAAGGGACAAAATTAAATATGAAATAATGGTCGATAATTTTTGGTAATACATTCACTCAGTCATATTAAATCTTTGTATGAGCTTATTCATTATCAATTCCAATGTATTTTTTATACATAGTCTTTTGTGGTGTTTTTTTTCTTTTCACAATTGTACAGATTCGTTGTTTAAAATTTTTGACTTTCTTTGTAGGTACTTTTTTTCTCAATACATTTGTTATTTTTCTTTCGATTAAAAGATGTTTCTATTTGCGGCAATGTATATAAACAATTTTTGCATGGGTTGTGAATCTGAAACGTGATAGTTTATTTTTTGGATTGATCGTGTGTGCGAGGTTTACGATTTAGTGGATTTCACACGTAAGGCAATTTTTCTTCGTATTATCGGGTTTTCGGATTGGCGGGAGTTCCACATAATATTTATCCTGAATAAAACCTTTATTTGTCATATCGGATTGGGAATACTATGTTGGCTTGAAAGTAAATTTCACAAACTATGTAAAAATTTCGAAGTGATATTAGCAAGTCGAGGTTTAATAACGAATTCGATTCAACGAGATATTTTTAGTGTACACACAATCACTTGTTCGTTCTCAACAGAAAACGCTACTCCTTTCGACATCGTGAAAGGCTTTATTTTACAATTAAGATTGCAGGCTAATGTTGTTCTCCTTAGTCGCTCTCTCGACAAACTCAGTCGTAACTGGCAACTTATCGCCGGCCAATCTCAAAGCTTCCTTGGCAACTTCCTTTCTGATTCCACCCCCGCCAATTTCGAATACAATTTTATCCTTTGGTACCCTACAAGCCCAGTATTCAAATGCTCCTTTTCCTTTTCCCATTCTAGATTCATTTCCTTTACTAGTCACTGGTATGTCTGGAAATACTCTCATCCATAATCGAGATCCCTTGACTGATTTTATCTTGCGGCGAATAGCCCAATGGGCAGCGGTGAGCTGTTGAGAGGAGAGACGAACACCATCCTTTACACGGAGACCATAGTCACCAAAGACGATGGTTGTACCTTTCGTGGAACCACCAATGCGAATTGGAACCCGCCCCTTATGAGCTTTACGACGAGTTACATTCCTCGGCGCGAATTCGGCGCGATAACGACGTTGTATTTGGATAAATGATAGGTGATAGGCAGGGGATGGAGGTAAACAGAAATGAGATAAAAGAGACGGTATTGGTAGTGATGAACGAAGTTCTGTATTTATATGTCTCAAGAGAGATGACCTTGTGGAAGATAGCATTATGTCAGACAAAAGAAGGCGATAAACGATTTTTTTGGTATTCACGATCAAGCAATTTTACGATCCCGTGACTTTGGATCCGCTCTTTATAATTTCTGTGAAATAATATTAATATTTTATTATTTCAACGCGAACGAGGCCGAATAGTTATTCGATTAAGTTCTATGTGCAATGTAATTTAAAAATATATGCATATGATTGGAAGCAAATATTATTGGAACTTCGCAGAACAGAATGCCACTTAGAAGTTTATTCTTGATATTTCTGCGTGAGATATGTATACAACGCCATACTGGCCAAAAGATTGGATCACATAATGAATTCGCGCGAGATTAATATTCTGTAGGTAGCACTGACTCTGCGTGGTATACTGTTTACCAATTCTCTAAACCACTGATTATGATGGGAATTTTTTAGCCACTCTGCCTTTAGAACATCACTCAATTCCCGCATGAGGGTTTACGCTTGTTATGTACTCAATTTAATTATGTACAGGCCATGGAAGAGAGACAATCTTTACATACAGACTTTGCCCTATGTACAGGTGCATTATCATCTTGAAAAGTGTTCTTTTAACAGCATTCCATACGTATTTATTCATCAACAACTATTAAAGGACAAGTCTCTTTTTCGTAAAACATTCCTAAGCCATAACGCCGTTGTTACCACCTTTTACATGCAACCTATATCATATCATTCATGAGGTTTACATGATTAACTCTTGGGATTTTATTAATGCGACTTGGCAAAATTTTATTCGACCATCGTCGTGTGACCACAGTATGAAGAATGTTGCAAATATGCGAAGATTCAAAACTAGTTATTTATTTATCATGACCCAGCATTACTGCGTGTCATGCAAAGCTTGTGTCACATACCAATATCAGTGGCGCAGCGATGACGCAGACGAATCGGCCAATGTCAATGCGTATGCAAACTATTGTCATCTGGTTTTGTCCGATGTTTGGGGATTTTTGCGGCTTTCGATACGATTTGCACGTGATATTCGCAAATGTTCAAGTCGTTTTCGTCGTGCATTTTGTTAAACCTTATCATACGATTCCTATTCACTCTCTCAACAGAAATTATCAAAGTATCAGAGAGATGCTCATAAATTTGGTTCATTCACCTAATAATAATAACAGATAAGCTGTCATGTGTAATTTGGTTGACACCTGATCACGATTCAACGACTCTTACCAATCACGCTTATTAACCTACACGTGAGGCTGATCATTGCCAAAAATGCAGCCCTAACTCCGGAGAATGTCAATGCAAGCGATCAAAGAGAACGTCAAAGAACCATCCTGCTGAGTGAACGTCGACTACGAACGGGAGCAAGAATAGTTTAGTAAGTATATACACCATCTGATACTCAAGTTGACGAACAATAAAGGCAATTTTATCTAAGGAGGAGTGAAGAAAAGTTTATTAGAGTAAGTATAGCTGTTTAATATTCTCATATTCGTAGATATTAGCGTGAATATCTGAATTGCTACATCCGATCCATCTGAAAATCACTTACACACGTTCACCTGTGACTCAACTACGCCAACACGGAAATCAATCACGTCACTACATGCATAACATCAAATACATAAACTTGTCATGTTTCTTTCCTTTTTCTTTCGCCAATTCGTAATTACTCAGCTTTACTTTATTTTTTATCGACGTTCTCTCTTCCTAATTTTAACCTCTAAACAAAACACCCTACTACCTAATCACTACCTCTCGTACGCTCACGCTTGATATAATATTCACGAATCACGGTCGCCCACTGGATTACTCTGTTCTTCCGTTATCAAAAGTAGGGCGACTTTGTCATTTCACCTTGCGTTGAATACACTTCTGTCCTTCAACAACGGTGAAATAACAGGTCCATACATTTATTAGACAGACTGCGTGCGCGGCTTTTCTTCGCTCACATTGAGTTAACTTGATGGAATCACGTACTACTCGAAAAAAAACTTCTATCGATATCCCTGATACCATATCCACCCGTACTCGAAGTCAATCTCGAACTAACTCAAATACACAAAATACTTCTACACAGAGCGCAGATAGTCAGAATATCATACAGAATATATACACTACGCAGAATATAAATAGTATTACACCACCACCATCCTCACAGAGTTCCGTCGTTGAGGCATCCGAGTTAATTGATAGTCAAAGCGTCGCCGTAACAAGGGGCAGAAGAAAGTCTACGTCTTCTTCTATAAGACAGGCTGAAGGATCGGTCGATACGATGTAAGTCGCAATTAGAGTTGGGAGAGAGAGCTTAAACCGAGAAGAATGCTTTGGATAAAAAGTGATCAGGTGGTTTATCAGTGAAACGGGTTAATGATATGTTAGTGCATTTGTAGTAGTTCTTAACTTTGAAGCATTGGTGTTCTCAATTGATTCTCAAAAAATTGACTTTAAACATTGACTATTGATCCGCAGTCTCGGTTACATTCTCACGCGTAATTCACATTCTAACGCTTTTCTATCGTTTCCGATCTCTATATTATCCTTTGCATCCGTTTCCCATACGTATCGTTCTACTTTTTTTCTTTCTATGATATATTGTTGATCATTCAGCTCAACTCCAACACCTTCAAGAAGATCATCCCGATCAGATAGATCTACTATTCGCTCACCAATCACTCTTACTCCAACCTCATCGTCTACTTCCTCCACTCGGAAAGGCAAAGCAAAATTAAACCAATCAACAACTACAACATCCCGCATTACTCGAAGTCAGGCACGAGAATCTGAGCATACAGCAGAAGAACCTGAAGAACCAAGAGATAAAGGGAAAAGAAAGAAGGAAGAGTACTTATCTGAAAGTTCCGAAGAAAGATCACCTGGCAAGAGTGTAACAAAAAGATCAAGACTAAGTAGAACTAATTTGAACAGAAAGGAGATAATTACCGATAGTGAAGAAAGAAGCAGCAGCACTAATACAAGATCGTCTAGTAGAACATCATCCCGCAAAGGAACTAATAGCAGTAATATTGGTAGTAATAGAACCGGAACAACTATGCCTAAGAAAACCAGGTGCGTAAACAAAGAAGGAAGCAGGAAATGGCGCAGTGCGAATAATTATGTCCTGGAAGAAAATATGCAACGGACAATCTGACACAGAATAGATAGATATACGCGATAGATATACTGTTATTCAGTGATGTGTATTAATGACATTGTACCCTCATGTTTTAGTAAATCGACATCTAAAGCAGCACCAGCAGCATCGCCCGAAGCAAGCAGCAGTGCGACACCTGCTGATACTCGTGAATCAAGGCCACGAAGACGCAGTTCTGATTCGAAATCAACGCCGCCCAAGACAGCAGAACTTGAGAATAATGCCATGGAAGGTTAGTCGTGATGAAATTATACAACAATCTGAAAAATGAAATCGTGATATGGGTCAATTCTCCTAATAACATTCTCCTTAATTTGTATAATACATGTATCCGAACTTACCTCGTTCGCTTCTCTAAAACCAGCTATTCCAACGCCTACGCCAGCAAGTCAAACACACACTGCCTCATCTTCTTCCACTTTAATACCAGCGACAACCGACGAACCAACCAATCCCTCAAACTCTCTTCAAACCTCTTCATCCGAGGACCACCAAGCAGAAGAAATTGATGATACATCTTCTGAAGATGCCTCTTCCCCATCCAATTCTCACCCTCGCCCCCACCGGCCTTTTTTCTCTGAATCCTCCTCGCACTTCTTATATTCCTTCCACATCCACTGCCTCTTCAGACCTAATTTCTCGCCTACGCGACCCCGAACAACAACTAATTGCTCTCCATAGTCTTTCAGAACGTATTGCTATGGCTCAAAGTGAGGACCAGATAACAAGTACTATGAACATCGACGCAGTTATTAGAGAATTGGTTGCAATATTGAGGAGAGAGGTGTCGGAGGAAGGTGCAAAAGGAAGTGAAATACCGATTTTTGTTTGCAGATGCTTGGCAAATTTGGTTGATTTATTCCAGAATTCGGCAGAAAGGGTTATTAGTGCGGGTGTTATACCGGTTTTGTGTTCTTGTTTGGTTATTGACCAAGAAGCGTTGGATTTTTATATTGATCTACCGGAGAGCGCGATTAATGTACGTTGTTAGAAAGGGGAAACAGTGTTGGAGAAATCAATACTTGAGCTTCGTTCACGGATTTGTGACTGTGATGTTTATAATTATAGTGGTGTTTCTAGATATTCTGTTCGAGATGCGTTGTGCTAACATTCTACCTTTAAACGCCACATTAATCAATTTTCTTTTATACCTTTATACTCCTTACTAAAACGAAAGGCCCTGCTAAAGCTCTCAACACGAAAATCATGTACATCTCAAATAGTTCGAGAAGGTGGTTTGTCCGCGCTTGCTCTTGTCAGTTTTCTTGGCTCTTCCGGCCGAGATTATATCAATCTATTGGCAAACTGTGCCGAGAACTTTCCCACCGATTGTTTCAACGTCGTAAGGGATAATATAATTCCAAATTTGAATGAGTTCCTGTGCTTCTCGGATCCTCGCGCGGTGGAACAAGCATGTTTGGCCGTTTCTAGACTTGTAGATAGTTTTAGACATAAGCGAGAGGAATTGGAGGTGAGTTTTTGGGCGTGAGGAGTATGTTCGTACATTTTAGGAAGGAGTTATTTAGGCACCGTGTTGAAATCTGTTAGGCAATCATATCTGACGGTGTCCTAAGAAAAATTATCGATTGCATTCGACCGAACAGCAACAACAGAATGAGGTATTTTTTACCATTTCTTAACCTTATTTATACTATTTCTTCCATCTCTAATCCCCTCGCTTTCTTTACTCCAGCTCATCGACAGTAGTTCATATATGGCGCATGCTAAGTATCGTGGCACACGAATCTCCAAAGATTGCCACCTCTCTTATAGACAATGAGATCAAATTAGACGGTGATGTCACATTCCTCGTCATCCTTTACGAAGCCCTCACTGGATCTAGTCCTAATGCTGTAGGGGTACAACTACAAGTGCCCAAGAACCAGAGTCAATTTAGAGAAATATTAGGAGTTATATCGGAGTTATTGCCCGCTTTGCCGACAAGTGAGTGTATTGAAAAGATTTGGTCAGTTGATTCGAATGATTAATCGTTAATTATTCCTTGTAGCTGGAGTGTTTGACATGAGCTTACCAAAAGAAGTAGCAGCTAGCACAACTGAAGACCAGAACCCGTCATCGTCAACAACACAACCCGCAACGGCTGATCCACAATCATTACCACAACAATCTTCTACTACCGAACTCGCCCAAACAGAAGCAATGGACATTGATAATGAAGATTCGGAGAACAGCGAGGAGGATGAGGAGGAAGAGGAAGAGGAGGAGGAAGAGGAGGAAGATGAAGAGGAAGAAGATTCTGACGAAGATATAAATTCACGCCACGACATTCCAATAAGTAACCCTTCCTCTCAATCGCCATCAGATGAACGAAATTCTATCGAACTTCATCTGCAATTACTCACATCGAAACGTGTTCGTATGCACGAGTTTGGCAAAACTTTTTTGCGGACTTTGATTAATGTTTACAATTCAACTGTTAACGCAACTATAAGATTAAGGATCGTTGTCGCTTTGGCAAAGATGGTGCATTACTTTGATGAAGAAGTATTAAATGATATTTTGCAGGTTTGAGAAATTGGGTCTAAAAGTTGTTTGTTTCTAAAACAAATGTTTCGTCGTCATGCAATTTGTTGTTTACCCGTACGTTTAATAATAGAACGTCAGCTTTGCTGTATTCTTAAGTGGAATCTTACAAGAACAACAAGAAGCAACTTTAGTTATAAAAGCTCTCCAACTTGCAGAACTGCTGATGCAAAAACTACCCGCTCATTACGAGAAGCAATTTTTCCGTGAAGGTGTCATGCATGAAATTGCGAAACTAGCTGATACACCAGAAAGCGCAGGTAAACAGTCCAGCAGATCAGACATATCACAAGTAGGTTTCTTTCTTAAATTCAGGGCGTATCCGCGCAAATATTCTAGGTGATTTATTAAATATGAACTAGTAAAGAATAACGCAAGGTGTTGCTGCGAAATCAGTACAAAGTGTGATAATTCAGTAGTTACGGTGAACGTCCATCCGACTTCTCTCATTCATTGTCCATTCTTTTTTCTTTTTTTTTTTTTTCGTGGCCTTACGTCGTAGACATTCCCTGCCTTACATTCCCGCCGACTCGCTTCCTCCAGAACCTCTACCGAGCGTGGTCTTGGGTCACGGGATTCCCGAGCATGGATAATCCATCGTGCACGCTCTTTTCGTGAAGGTTACATTAAAGATAACAAGGACTTTAGTCATCTAATTAATGATCTAAAGGCATATGCTGCCGCTTTAAAAGGCACAAAAGAGGAACCGACAGCTGGGAGTACGCTGAAAAAAATTGCAACGTTGTTTTCGGATTCAGCAAGTAGTATTTCGTCATTTGAGCTTGTGAATAGTGGGCTTATGGAAGGGCTGTTGGAATATCTAACTTCGACACATGAAAACGGTATGATGCTCCCGATTTATAACGGCATAATTGATCTTGCTTTCTAACAGCTAATCTGCCTGAGTAAGTTGTTAAAATAATTCCTTATTTAACTCCTCATCTGAATACAAATTCACAGAACTAAGTTCTGTCAACGACCGCCGACGAACATTTTTACACATTTTTCTCGGAGGAATGGACCCAAAAAAGGGTTTGGCCATTCTTCTTGATCCCGATTTCCAGCATGAACGATCTCCTGTTTGCCTGGCTCATCATATTACTACGGGGTCGATAGGAGCATTTGAACTGTTGGTGAAGCGACTACAAGAAAGTTTGAATCGGTCAGAGCGGTTTGAGGTTACTACTGCCTTTCAAACCATGAGTAGTGAGTATTAAATCTTGAAACCAAATCATTGTCATTGATTTTACACAGTCATTAGAATTAGGATTTTTTTCCCCATTATCAATTGATACTTATTATTACTTATTTAGTTTGCTAGAATTGTATCATGATCATTATTGGTTTTTCCGTATTAACATCTTTTCACCTTTTCTCCCACACGCTAGTCGACCTAATACGAAATCCGACAGGAATACTGGCGAAGCATCTTAAATTGAGATTAATTTCACGTATGCTTTCACTATGACAAGTGATCATTTTTATCTGCGGGATTGATAATTGCTGACACAATATGTGACTTTATTATTCAGTTGATAATGAGAACGCGCGAAAAATATCAATACAATCACTAGTTCCATTTAAGGCTATTGAAGAATGGCTTATGTGGAGGATTGATGCGGCGAGGAACAGAGCACAGGAAAACACAAGTGTGAACGCTGGTGCTAGTGCAACCGTAGGTGCTGGGGCAAGTAATGGTAATGACAATGCTTCTAGCGGAAGCACACTTGCAAGAAGCAATAATACTACAACACGTGAAGCTACATCAATAGAGGCTGGAAGTTCCATCAATACTGTATCAGTCGCGGAACAGCTTGTCGCAGACATTCTCGCATCTTCGGTATCAAGTCGACATCGACCCGGTCGTGAAATTAACACCAGCGGAAATCAGGTTCCACCTAACCTTGGGTATGTGGTATTTATCCCATTTCATTCTCATTAAAAAAGAAAAGTCCTTTTGTCATTAGTGATAATTACGCGCAATAGATCAACCGAGACAAGAGATCTTGATACGATGGATGTCGATGATGACGATGACGAAGACGAGGACGACGAGAACGATAGTATGAGATCCAGAGATGATACTCCGTTTAATGAAGATATAGAGTTTGCTTATCTTCGACGAGATGTTGACTCGGATCATGATGATATGCATGATATGAATGACAGTGTTGAAGGTGACAGAACCGTAATAGTAATTGTCAGTTGGATGCACAAATTATATTTATACCTTCTGCGTTTTAATTTACAAACATTCACCTTTACACTATATCAGATCCATTACCAACAACAACTTCAAGACCATCATCGGGGGTATCATCAACCTCAACAAATCAACGACATCGCTACTCTACCTATCCTGGTTGGCAAAAACCCAAAGACTGGCACATAGAATTTTACATTGATGGTACACGAATCAATCCCAACACCCGCGTATATGCGGCTATTCATCGACATCGACAGCGCACTCTAGTAGAAACTCGCTTTTGGGAAACAACTCACGAAATCAAATACCGTCGGGTAGAGGGTCCTCCTTCTATGGAAGAAGAGAAGCCCGAACCTCTCAACCCAAATGATGTCAATACGAAATTACTAAACCTCCTTCGAGCTCTATTCGAACTAAATGAGAAATGGGACGAGATATATACCGAAGGAAATCTGATAATTGCAAAGACAGAACGAATGTCGGTAACTGATTTTATTAATCACAAACTTACAGCAAAATTTGAACGGCAAATGGAAGAACCGTTGATCGTGGCATCTAAGGCATTACCGTCATGGTGTTTTAACCTTGCAAGGGAATATCCGTTCTTGTTTCCGTTTGAAACGCGACATACATTTTTGCAGAGTACATCGTTTGGGTTTACGAGGATGTGGAATAGGTGGCATGCTCATAATAATCGGGGACATGGGCATCAAGAGCAGCGACGGGAAGAGATAGGGAGTAGATTGAGAATAAAGACACGAATAACAAGAGCAAATATGTTACAAACTGCATTTGAAGTGATGAAGAGGTTTGGTACTAAGGATTCTGTGTTGGAGGTTGAGTATTACGACGAAATAGGGAGTGGATTGGTGAGTAAATGATTTTGGTTGGAACTTTATATGCCATTATACTCTTTACTTACACCATTGATATGATAGGGTCCTACACTTGAATTTTACTCTACTATATCAAAGGAGCTCTGTAAAAAGTCTTTAAGAATGTGGAGAATCTACTCTGATGATGGCGATATCTATGTTAATTCGCCAACAGGACTATACGCAATGCCAATGAGTCCGGAATTGACCGGTAGTGAGAATGGAAAAAAGATAATTAATCTATTTAAGTTCGCTGGTCAATTTGTAGCAAAAGCGATGGTAGACTCAAGGATCATAGACATACCCTTTAATCCTATACTTTTGAAGAAAGTACTTGGAGAAAGAGTCCCACATACGTTAAGGACAATAAGGGTAGGGTGTATTCTAAATCGAAATATAATGACGATGTACAAGAATCCATTACTCACCGAATGCATCCGACATTTACTAAAATTCTGCAATAGCAAATCGACGAATATTGGAGTAATTCACTGAGCAGTCTGAAATCCTCGAAAGGCTGGGGAACAAATTCGCTTGGCTTACAATTCACACTGCCCGGATGTGATAATTTTGAACTAAAACCAAACGGCTCTAATATTGAAGTCACTCCGCAAAGTATCCAACAATACACCGATGCCGTCATATCGGCTGTGTTGGATACCGGTGTCGAGAAACAGGTGCAGGCATTCAGGGAAGGGTTTAATCAAGTGTTTCCGATTGACGATTTGAAAATATTTAGTACAAGTGAATTGGTTGCATTGTTTGGCAACGAAGAAGAAGATTGGTCAATAGAAAGTAAGTGAAAGGGGAATGTGGAGGGAGCCATTACTATTTGAATGTCTCATCAAATCCATGCATCATATTGCGTTCGTAGCTATGAGAGACAGTTTCAACGCGGACCATGGATACAGTATGAACAGCCCGGCTATCAAGAATCTACTCGAGATACTGTCTGGGTTCAATATAGAGGAACGTAGATTATTTTTGCAATTTGTCACAGGTAGTCCAAGACTACCGATCGGAGGTAAGTTCTTGTGTATTAAACTGTCTATTGCAGATGTAATTTACTTGATGAACTGTTATCCCACTCAACACATCCTTCTTCAATAATAGGATTTAAGAACATGAGACCTGTGTTAACGATTGTATGCAGAGGCAGTGATCAGAATTCACCTGATGAATCCTTACCATCGGTCATGACGTGTCAGAATTATCTCAAATTACCTGACTATCCAACAAAAGAAATTATGCGTGAAAAGCTATGTTACGCAATGAGAGAAGGGCAGGGAAGTTTCCATTTGTCGTAGATGGATTTGTATATGAATTAGGAACAAAATAGCTATAAAATTAAATCCGGTTTTCTGTATCTTGTTTTTACATGTTTGAAAAATAAAAATAATAAATCATCTATAAATGTGCGAATCTTTTATTTTTGCTGAACAACGTTTCAATTATCAATATTTCTACGTTACCTCAAATTATCTCCGTGCACAGCATTTCCGTGCACTCGAATTCTATATATGCAAGTGTAATGAGGATTACCCCAATTACTATTCACCTTCAATAACACAGCTATAATAGGTCTATTTAATTTCTCTGGCAACTCATATGTTTGTACTGATCCTCCATTAATATCATATACGAATCTGCCGAGAAAGACTTGTGTTGGGGAAGAGCCCAACTTGAAAGTCCCACTACCAATAATATTTGTGATGGTAGGATCGTTTGGATCGACATAAGCTTCATCAGCAAAATTGTTGCGTAGTTCAAAATTAACTATATCTAAGTAAGGTTCATGGTGATTATTAGGAGCACAATTATCGCGATGCCCAACAAATCCCCACACTTCGAATTCCTTAGGGGCTGGACTTAGGTCGAGGGCTGCTCTCTTCGACGCGTGATCATATGTCACTGCTGTTGGATACATGGGTTGTGATAATAATATTCCCAACTGCCCTTTATGGCCAGAGAATGGCCAACATTGACCGACGTGAATAGAAGGCATAATGGCAGTCACTACGCGTGAAACAGACAAAGCAAGTTAGAAATAGGTTAGACATCATTATTAACCAGATTTAACCAAACGTTCACCACACCTGGAGGTTTGCCCTGGAGCGTGCCATAATTCGACCAATATGCAACCTGTTTCTCCCACCAACTGTCAGGATACTGAATGTATGTTCGCGATGTCAATTGCCCTATGATCTTAGCTCCAGCAGAGCGAAGAGCGTAGTCAGTCCTATCAACAACATCATCTGAAAAAAGTTGAAGGCGCTCTTTAATGGCTGCTCTAGTCTCTTCCTTAATGATAGACGCTATCATATCGCGTTGTCTATCTGATGATTCTAAATAGAAAGGTCCATGTGAATCGCCACCATGAATTCCATCATTACTATCTATGAAATGAGTTCGTACTTCAGTGGCGACCAAAGCACGGATAATGGCTCTAAGTCGATTTCCTTTGAGATCGTCTTCATTCCTGATGATTATTTGTTTCGTCACTGCAGTTATAATTGCTTGAGATACATCATCGGTATCCCCCTTACAGTCGTTTCCTAGTGCCATTAACCGGATTTGTATCGCAAAACGGTCTTGCAAATGGCAGACTGCAAGATTAGCATTTTTCCATGCATATGCTCGAAACGTTGGTATATAGAATAGAACCGCCAAAAATAATAATAATACTGATACTGTCATCCTCGTGCGAATAGATGTCTGACGATTATATACCCAAAATCTTATTAATAATATTCTATTAAAAATAGCATAGGCAGAAGTTAATGCTTGCAAAATCAATTTCCAGAAAAGACTCATAATCCATAGAACATATTCACACGTCAGTCCAACAGTCCACACGATATTACGCGTAAGACAGGAAAACACAGATATAGTCCGATTTACCAACCGATTAAAAATCATTGGCACGGATCCTACAACTTTCTGCTCTGTCTGTTGTGTTGTCTCTAATATAGAGTCTTGCAAATCATTCGTTGACGTCGAATATTGAGAGTCAGAATGGACTAAGAAACTGTGAAAGTTGTTGGTCATTTCTGATTGGATTGAATTATTCAGTACCGTGTTCGAGGGAGGATCGAACATATCAGAAGGAGAACCGTCAGAACCGATAGAATTCAACGAAGCAGTTGATATAGTCGAACTTTCTGCGCTTAATGTTGGAACACCGTCAAAACTGGAAGTCGAACCAGATGGGGTACTACCGCTCTCGCTTCCACTCCTCTCTCCACTCCTATCGGATGACATATTTACCAATTCTCCATTCGAGCTAAGATCAGAGTCAGAAGAAACAATGGTTGGCGGGTTATACTGATTGTCGTGAACAATACGCGTCGGATCGCTGATAGTCCGTTGTAGTTGTCCAATTGACAATTTGGACTCGCTCCTGTCATACGCGCTACTACTCTCTGCATTTCCACATTGCGGCTGAGCAGACGAGAATTTTTGGCGTCCATTTTGAGTATTAGTTTTTGTGTTACTCCCTTGAATATGAGATTTGGTGAATGTATCAGTGAGAATTTGCCATGTGTTGTCGAAGACGATATCACAGCGTCGATAAACCTCTCATGAGGAACTTTACCTCCGTCACTATTACCACTACCACCACGCGTCGAAGTATGAGAGCTTTCGTCCATACGTTCTGATACGTCAATCTGACCAGGTGGTTTTCTTGCTGCCGGGCGTATTGTTCGCATTTTTTCTATTCAACTTATGGTCAATGCGTGTCTGCACGGGACAATAAATAACAACATCGAGGGCGTGAAGCGTGTTTTGATTGTTTTGTATTGTGTTCTGTGATTGGTGGAATTTGGCGGGAAGCGTTAAGAATGCAGTTGATTGTCAAACGTTGGGAAAAGGAATAGATTAATTAATATCAAGAACAATGCTGGGAGAAAGCAGAAAAAAACTTCCATAACGTAATGGTTTAACCAATTATTATTATTATTATGGTCTAAAAATGACTGACAAGCGAAGATTACAATGAACCAAACAATTACTTTTTAGGAAGTTTACATTTGCGGCGCAAGAGTCCAGACAGTTGTATAGTGATTCGTTATTGTATTAATTATCAGCACTGATGCAGTTACTGGAAGATTTAACCCGCTAGTTTATGAAAGACCATAAAAGCATCCATCAAAAGCCGTCTCGAACATACAAGAGAACTAGATGTTTCACATGAAAATGTAATAAACCTGCCAAAAATGGTTAACCAATTAGATAATTGAACATACAACGGTTTTTTGACGTAAAAGCAATGTCTACTTGTCCATTGTGATCGACCCTGCCGCTACAAAACTCATGGTTTTCGTCAACGAAGCGACCTCCGACGAGCACGAACTTTCTCAAGATATCCTTGCAATCAAGCAAGGAAGAAGAGTCGCCAGACGAGAACCCCAAACAAGGAAAAAAGCGCAAGATCAGGACAACAGCAGCACGCAACAAATGACAACACTTGGAAGCTCTCCATCGTCAAAGTATATCCAAATCACCTTCAAAAGCAGCCGTTGAAACGGTGGATGGGCTTGGATAAAATCTCAACCTATTGAAGATAAGCTTAAGCTTTACGCGGATGTTCGTGTAGGAAAAGACGTTAATGAACGTGAAGACAAGAGACTTCAAAGATCATGCGTATGGGGTGAACGCAAATTCGTGCGAACTGTCGTGCGTATTGGAATGCTGCTTCAAGGTACCATGGCAAACATTATCGATGAGGCGATTGATGAAGCATTAACTGCTAGGTATGATTGTTATTTTTTTTATTTATTTTTATTAGGGACAAGATAATAGTAGTAGGAATCAGCAAAGTTCGTCTTTGACCCGAAAAGATTTGCGACAAAAATCCACGTGGAACCGTTTCTATATCATCATAATAATAATGCTTTCCGCATTCCGTTATCATTCTGGACGACAAACGCGATTTGTGGCCGCTTCATTCGAAAAAAAAAAATAAGTGGCCTGTTCCTCACAGAATAACGTCTGATTGCAAGATCACCTACAGTAGGATGCAAAAGTATCCCCACTTCTAATTCGGGACACAAATGAGTAAACGCTTTGAAAGTTTCCCTGTATATAGTGTATAATAAACCTGATCACTTGTAAAATTTCAGCTTGATCGGATGTCTCCAGTAAAAATTTACAAACATCCAATATTTGCCTCTAAA
>CAJVPI010000372.1:0-32539 GCA_910592345.1 Paraglomus brasilianum
GAAAATGATCGTAAGAAATATCTACAGCTTGCTGGTCGGATACTGCTGATTTTCCTGTTCATCGGGTTCATCTTCAGTGGTGAATTGTCTCTTCAGCGAGTGATTGTGTCAATTATCGGACTTATTGCATGCATAATAGACAAGTGTTTATTAAATCGGAGAGAGAATGCACATAACATTGACTTTGACTAAACTTACATTTATGTGGCCATTCTGTATAAATCGTTTATAGTCTGTCTTTTGTATCGTATTTTTGAAACATATATGCGTATACTGTACCTGGAAATGCACTGATCATGTCCTTTTGACATGCATCAATAAACGTCGCGTGTCATCGGTCAGAAATACCGGTTATGTAGCCAAAGTTTACTTGAATATAGAAAAGTACGAGATTATAATTTTTTAAAACCATTGGAGGTTGCCAGTTGCAGTATATTTTACGTCGAAGTCATTCTATATACAATCCTTGACTTGTATATGTATTACATTGGGAAAAGTTGTTTTTACGTTTAAGCTTTAATCAAATATACGTATAACATGCGGAAAAGCAGGTACGGAGTGGAAATTTGTTGTTTTTATTTAAAGCTAAAGTCCACTAAACCTTTTAATTCTCTTTTCTAGCATTTATATATAACATTTGGCACCGTTGTAAAAGGATTTATTAAATCGATACTCTCGAATTCAAAAAAATCCGCGCGAGACTTGCATCTGCAAATTGGACATACAGTAAATCTCGGTTCTATCATGTTCTTGAAGACTCGGATCTCAGAATTAAAAGCAAGAGTCAAATTGACGAGAACATAAGCAAGCCAAGTTTAAAGACATTCTATATTGTTGGTATATATTTACTTCGAGAAATTGTTGCACGACCCCCCGAAATTTTTTGCGCACCCTGTATGGTATTGTTATACGTCACTGATTTTTTTCGGCATACTTTGAGCATTGCAGTTGACTCCAAACAACTCTACTAGAAAAAAACAATTATCGCAAGTCGCTCGTCGAGATTACATCCAGAAGTACTTTGGTCTAGTGACTTATTCTAGACGCGTATGATTCTTTGCTGATATGCGACGATTTGTAAGAATACTGGTTGTCGGTGACGGTAAAGCATATAGTCAAACACTCGTGTTGGTGGTGTGTAAATTCGTAGACACTACGCTAAATAAATAACCATATGCTGATGAGTCATTTGATCTACGGTTTGTTGGCTTAAAGAGGGTGTTGGAAAGAGTACTTTGATTACGTCGCTTATCAGGGAAACCTTTGTAGCTAATGTAAGTATTATAACGTATTTGCATGGCTATTGTATTCTCTCACTGATCCCGATCTACAACGTATTCCAAGATTCAACACATTGTTCCTGAAGTGACAATTCCCCCACAAGTCACTCCTGAGAATGTGACTACTCACATAGTGGATTCGTCAGGTAATTCATAATTGCTCACGCAATTTGCCTATTAATCAATATTCGACTAATGTCACTTTGCATAATCAGCTCGCCCCGAGTATCGTGAGCAATTGGAGGCCGAAATTAGGAAAGCACATGTGATTTGTATTGTATATGCAATTAACGATCCACACACCTTCAATCGCCTTGCTTCCTATTGGCTGCCATATATTAGAAGTCTCGGTGTGAATGTAAATCAATCAATGAATGAGAGAATGCAATTAGAATAATGATAAGTTGGAGATAAGCGATGCTAATCATATCATCTCTTAGGTGCCTGTTGTGCTAGTTGGTAATAAGATTGATCTACGAGAGGATCATGACGCTAGTTCATCAGTTGAAGAAGAAATAGTACCAATAATGAGCGATTTCAAGGTAACCTGATCAACGCTAAACTAACCATTTGGATTTATTTATAGCAATGGCTTGTATGTGACATCAAAGTACGCAATTGCATCAGCAAAATCTCATCTAAAGCACTCATGTGTCAACTAGGAAGTAGAAACATGCGTGGAATGTTCAGCAAAGTTACCAATGAATGTGTCCGAAGTCTTTTATTTTGCTCAAAAGGCAGTTCTACACCCGACAGCACCGCTGTATGATTCTCGGGCACATGTACGTATCCGATTGTGATAGATGTGCACCATGATTCTGCATGAACATATTATGCTCCAATTTATTAACTCTATAATATTAATTTATCCGAATCTTTTCAACACTCAAAGGTATTGAAGCCTGCTTGTATTGAAGCTTTAAAGAGAATCTTCAATCTCTGTGATGCTGATAAAGATAATGTGCTAAACGACGACGAATTGAACGAATTTCAGGTATATTTAGGGTTGAGATAATAGTCATTATATGTATTACTTGGGCACTTCCTCAGTTGATGTCTCTATTATTCTTAGCGTAAATGTTTTAATGCGCCTTTGCAACAACAAGAACTCGAGGGTGTAAAAGAAGTAGTAAAAGATAACGAACCAGATGGTGTCAACATTGTTGGGCTGACAGAAAAAGGATTCTTGTTCCTCCATACACTCTTTATACAACGGGGGCGCCTAGAGACAACATGGACTGTCCTGCGGAAGTTTGGTTACGGTGATGACCTGACTTTGAGGGAAGACTTCTTATACCCGCGGTAAGTGATTTGCTATATATATATATTGTACATGAAAAATTTTATTCAAGTTGTGTCGAAAGACTACTAATGTTCCTTAGTCAATATTCATGCCACCAAATTATTATAATTACCGCAGACTCGACGTGCCACCAGATTGCTCGGCAGAATTAAGTCCAAATGGTTATCAATTCTTCATTGACATTTTTCAAGTATTTGATAAGGTACAACAAACACCGTATTCTTATGGCACAAGTAATTGAATATATTTAAAATTTTTCTACATTATTTAAAGGATAAAGATGGGGCACTAAAAGATGATGAATTGGAGCATCTGTTCAGCACTGCACCGGAAAATCCTTGGCTTAACACTGAATTTCCACATACGACAATTACAAACGAAGCGGGTGCTGTAACATTGCAAGGCTGGTTAGCTCAATGGAGGTGCGTCTCTTTTATTACATATTTTATTTTTGATTACCTCATCCCCTCAGTAATGCCAATCTCGTCGGCTTAACTTTTGTGCTCGTTATTCATAACCATATTGTAATAAGCATGACAACATTATTAGATTACAAAAAGGCATTGGCATATCTGGCTTATTTGGGTTTCGAAGGAGATACAAGAACCGCATTAAAGATTACACGACCAAAGAAGATCGAGAGAAGGAAGAACAATATAACTCGAAATGTGTTTCTGGTATACGTATTTGGAGCTGCAGGTTCAGGGAAGGTAAGGCATCCGGGACGATCGTTTGGATGATTGAACAAAATCCTAATACCATTTAAACAATCAATCTGTAGACTTCGCTTTTACGGGCGTTTGTCAATAAGCCATTTACAGATGGGTATACTCCGACTTCAAGAAAATTGAATGCTGTTAATTCTGTTGAAATAGAAGGTGCAGAAAAGTACTTAGTGGTAGGTGCTAAACTCACACCAAATGCACATCAGCAAAGAGCAATGTTCTTGGTACCTAATTTTTTATATTTGTTTCTCTAACGGAAACGTATTGACAAGCTTTGTTTTACTAGCTTCAGGAATTCGGGTCCAAATACGAGGCAGAGATACTTCAAAATAAACGAAAGTTAGAAGCATCTGATTTGTTATGTTTCGTATATGACTCCAGCGATGCTAATTCATTCTCATATATAGCCGATCTTCGGGTAAGCTGTGAATGATGTGGTATCGATTGGAGTCTATTCGGTTCAAGAATTACAATAACATTTATTTACACACTATTCATTCAGAAACGACACGACTTGGATCATCTGCCGACAATAATTGTGGCGACGAAAAGTGACTTGGATTTAGTCCAACAAGTAAGACTATTAATTGGCTGAGAATCTAAGTAATATATATATGATACTAATTCATCAATCCGCATTGTCAAATGACATCTTGTCATTTCTTTACAAAGCGTCACGAAGTCCAGCCAGATGTCTATTGTCGCAACTTAGGTCTCAACACTCCAATTAGCGTGTCCGTTAAAGAGCGGCAGACCGCAGATTTATGGATTCTACAAACGAGTATTGCAATGCATCCAGCTAATGCAACCCCTGGGCTGTCGGACTCTTCCCATGGCTCATCACGTGTAAAACGGTATCTTACTGCTACAGCAATAGTTGGAGCTATACTTGGAGCGGCATTTGTGGGATTTAAATTGTATCTTCACCATCGGGGATTGGGGCATAGTGCGACAAAGTAATTAAAGAAATGACATAGACAATTTTGTGTTAAGAATAATATATGTTGTGCACGAATGCAAAGGTTTAAGAACTAGTGATATCACGTCTAGAGATTCTGCTTTGAATGTGATATCGCCAGCAATGGCTTGAAAACAATGTTTAAAGATTTTCATCAAATATCCAAGTAGTAATAAACTAATCGTCTTATAGATATGTGTTTCAGTCTTAGTTCTGGGAGTAACTAAGGAATTATGGGTTTAGTTCATTCAACGCGTCTCATCACGGATTTGTTCACCAACGCGTAGCGGATGCATGGACAGTGAATGATGTTGGTCAGTGATAAATGCCTTCTTGAAATCGCCATTTTTATGACATAGACTGGGCATTCTATGTAAATAAAAAGGCAAACATGTTGAATCAGACCCAATTTATGGTTATCATGCGTTCGGGTTCTCTTTTTTATAGGAGTGATAAACACGTTTTTGATCACTATTGGCTAAGCTTTTTTGTAATAGTCCATGTTTTTGAAATGTCATAGCTAATCTTTATTCCCAGAAAGGAAGGTGATCGGCGCGCAACATTGCAATCTCCAAAGTCACGGATTGTTGTTAGTTCTCTCTCCTGCCTACGAGCGACCATCAAAATGTTGTAATCAAGGGAGGAAACAAATTTTACCCAACAAATATAGTTGCAAAGTCTTTAGAATATATCGGATATAAGGTTATTCAAACTATGCTTCATTTTTGTGTCAAAAACGCGCATGTTAAGCTTAATCCACGTGACTCAGGCACAAGGCTACTTATTCTTATTGATTATTTCCCGAAATAGAAAAACGCGTTTCACGCGTTTCTTACATAATAAGTGAATGCATCCCTTCAATCTCTCAACATTTCGTAATTTGTTCAGTAAACGCGATGCCCAACTTAAGACAGAGAACGTACAAACAGCTCGCTCCTTACTCTGCCGAGCGTCGGGAAGCTCAACGGAAGGGCTTACCAGTAGAAATAGATGCGATCGTTTTTGCAGAGGAAGCTATTTTGGAAATTGAGAGAGAGTTGGAGAGCGACAGTGACAGGGAGATATCTGTCTTGGGTAGTGAATCCGCTGACGATATTGAAAAAGAACGGGAGGATGAGCTTGAAGAAAGTGATGACTGTGAAGACAATAACGAGAACGAGGATGAGGAAGAACTTGACGACGAATTCTATAATTTTCAGAATCGTAGAGTGAAGAGTGTTGCCGTTCGATCCCCGCTCCGTGAATGTAATAATCATGAAGTGACAGTGATTCCAAGTGACGAAGAAGAGTATTGCCAGAAATGTAAGACCGTGCTTGAATTTGGTACTCAACTAAAGATTCATTGACTTGCACTCACAGTTAAACGTTTTCTACAGACGAAATACTTAAAAAGACGTTACCAAAATTCGCTTCCGACGATTATCCCAAATATCTTCGGGAAGTCCGTACATTCTTGTCTACTAGCAAGAAAGATTCGGACAAAATCTCTCTACTAAGACGCCTATACGGATACATAAAACAAATAACGCCACTTACCACGGAGAATCCTGTTTATATTCGTAACTGTTACAGAACAATAGTCTTTCTAGCAAAAGTTGCTCCTGTCACATTTCGTCCTCTGGAAGATTATTATCGTATTTTCAAAGCGAATCATTCTAAAAAGCTAAAAGACCTTCAACCATTGAGGATGCTTTTTTACGAGTTTAACGGTCAGTTGGCTACTGTTTTGGGAAACCGTAGGGAAGACTGGAAATTCAATTCTCTGGTCGCAGAACAGTTGGAGAGAATGGTATTTGCCGTCGGGTCGTACGTACGAGTGACAGTACGCAAAAAAGATTGGAATGAACTTTGTCAAAGTCTATCAGGATTGACGGCGTGCCTTAGTCACACAACACAAATTACACATGACGATACGAGGGTATGTCATCTGAAAGGCTTTTATTAGTTATCAACGAGTAAACGCCCAAGCACTCAACGATCCGTTTCTATTAGGCTCTTCTGAATCAGCTTAACGATGATTTATCTCGATTGGCTCTTGGCATATTTAAACAAGGTGAATTTTTTTGTTCTGTTAATCGTTTGTCCTTTACAAGAAACTTACATTTTTGTAGATGCATATACAAAAATAAAAGTCCAACGACCGCCGAACGAACGTGATCAGTTTAAACTGCAAAGACTGTCTGCCGAATGTTGGGCAGCTGTATGGGCACTGATGGATCGTTGTGGCATTGAGGTATTTATTATAATAACCATTGTCCATTACGCACGATTACGTGTTCTGTCTATTCACAGGTCTTTTTTAATATCGGCAATAGAGTTTGAATCAATTATTCGAATCATCTAATTCATGGTGGATTGTTCCTGATTCTAAATTACGACGACAATTGGGTTTGCTGTTTTGCAATGGAATGTTGAAAGCTGGATATCAATTAAAACGAACACTTGATGTAATGTATCGTAATAATCATTTAATAATGGTTTATGATTACTACATCAGATTAAATGCTGTGAGAATCGCCACTTCATAGGAAATCGAGCGTCGATTCTCGAAAGTATTATTCTACTCCTTCCTAGATTCGGAATTGGCGGACGACGCAATAGACTATGCAACACGCTTGAAACAAGAATATCATGAGATCAGCAGAAAGTCTCTTGACGTGGGATCGGGTGCAGCCTGTATATTTATAACTTCACATAACAAGAAACTGACAAAAGATACAAGAATCGAGTGGATGAGAAGTAAGAATTGTATTATTGTTTTATTACGTGTATTTATCATTGATCTTGATGCCATTAACCATCGACTGTCGATATTATACAGCCCTCGCCCTAAATAGTATTAAAAGAATTCAGATGTGTGTTGATGAGACTGAGCAATTAAAGTTGTGCGAAGATCTAAAAATGCTTTGGCGTTCCATTGATGAGGTAAGATGTCATTTTTCGTTTATGTTAATTGAGAATACAAAGTTGTTCAGAATATTCTGTAACCCCATCTTAGATGCTTCGCAATAATGCAACTCCACAAAATGAGCGGAAACAATTGGAAGACCACATGATACCACTGCAAAGACATTTCAATAGTCAGGTGTTGTTTGCTAATGTTTGACATTTACTGAACACATTCCGATGGCATAATCATCGTCCCGGTTAATCCTCACATGGTAAATGTATCTTTAAGACTGTTGATCGTTGTTGCTTTTCGAGGTATTCGTCGGCAACATCGGTAGAATCAGCGTTTTCACGCATTTATTATATTGCATAATTTAATTTGCTAAAAATTTAATACAACGTAAACGAATGTAATAATATAGGGAGAAAATTTCGCTAGAGCTCATAGACGGCCAATCTTTTTGCTTATATTTAAATTGTATAACTTGTGTGAAGGGTCCAATAGAGCCGAAGAACTAATTTTATAATATAAACATTTGTAACCCATACGACAGACTTGATTGCGATGATTATTCCAAAAGACGATACACCAATGCACAAGGATGAGTTTAATTATCATAAGAACGCATTTTGACAATTCTTTCAGACATGTGCTAATGAACGTTTACGGTTGATGGGCATGTAAATACATCGATATCACGTAAATCACTAATACTATCCCAGTCGGTATAATAAACTAATCTTTAACACGTTTTTTACGGAGTAATTTCCAATAATAGAACAATCCTTATTAACTAAGTTACACAAAACATCGTACAAATAGCTGAAATCTACCACATCGTTAAGCTTGAATAGTGGTTATTAGACCGATCATTACTTAATAGCATTGTCTGTAACAAAAGGCATAACAATAAAGGCTTTATAGATTTTGAAGATCTGTCCATCGTCATTTGATAGTTTTCAATGGATATTATTGTCTTTCTATACTTGCCGCGTAAACATATGATTGGACAATACATTGCTGTCCGAGTAAGGTGATCAATAATTCCCAAAAAATTTTGGGGGACTTTTGAATCTCGCTTGGAGAGACGATTCCCCATAGTATTGTTGTCAACCCTTTTGTTCCGGAACGCATTTCCAGCAAAAGCGTAGTAATAGTAATAGTCTCTGTTCCAAATCTTACAAAAAATTTAAAGGTCCATACTTTATTATCCCTTATTCCCAACGCCCTCTTGACGCTTTCCATTTTAGCCTTAGCGTTAACTTCACCGACTAGGCTTTACTCCCTTTTTTTCCACATATTTATTGAGGAAAGAAATTCTATTAGTTTCTTGTACGAGGAGGCCTTTTCATGCTCGTATTTCTATAACTTACTGTCTCAGTGGAAGCCATTGGTTTTTTAGTTCTCCAAAACTATTATTTATCTCGTTCCGATTTAAAGCGGGCACTGGGAACTTCTTGCGCAAACTTTGTGCTCATATGCCACTCTACAATACTTCATATTGCACAAATAGATTTCACTTTCTCTTTCTTTTCACATAAATTGTCAAGTGCCCAGGTCAAGCTTTTCGAGCGTTCGAACAAGGTCTGTAACATATAACTTATTCTTGTCTATTAGCTTGTTTTCTTTGACTTAATGTGAATACCTGGTTAATTAAAACTTTATTTTACGTTTTACGTAACAATACTATAAAAAACTCTTGCTTCGAATGTTAATAAAACAAGGTCCAGGCAACACCTATAACGGAGATCAGTAACGACCGCTATAACAAGATTCGCAGAAAATTATGGGTCAAACCTCATCAAAGAAACGAGAGTCACGAAGCACGCCTAGTTCCACCAGTATTGGTGGTGCGTCGATGGTAGAGGAAAAAGATACTAATCATTCTAACAATGACACTAATGGCTCGGTTAGTGGAATTGCACCTGATATCGTAATGAACGGAACGTCAGAGGGTAACAACACACCAACCTCACCAACCTCACCAACGATGGAACCAATTCTTCGACGTCCAAGTTCCTTGGGACCGTCCGGTAACGGCAACGATCTCTTCAGCAACGATGTAACTCTGTCGTCTACCTTAACAATCGGCCACCATAATCAAAAAGATAATAAAACCATCAATATTGATGATATGATACAACGATTACTTATAGCCGGAAACTCTAACAAAGTATCAAAGTCCGTGTGCCTTCGCAACGCAGAAATATCCGGAGTCTGTCAATTAGCACGTGAGGTCTTCCTATCGCAACCATCTCTTATAGAACTTTCCCCACCAGTAAAAATTGTTGGAGACATCCATGGGCAGTATTCTGATCTTATCCGACTATTTGATATGTGTGGATTTCCTCCAGCAGCCAATTATCTTTTTCTGGGAGATTACGTAGACCGTGGCAGGCAAAGTCTGGAGACCATATTGTTGTTGTTTTGTTACAAAATTAAGTATCCAGAGAATTTTTTCTTGCTAAGAGGAAATCACGAGTGTGCGAATGTAACACGAGGTAAAATTATTTTCAAAAGTTTCGTAATGACGAGAATGATTTTTGCGCTGGAACTTTTTGTGTGGCGCATTGATCAAGACATGGGCAGGAAGGCGGAGAATGAGATTGAGCTTGTGAAGTGGCAAGATCAATAATGATCACTCGATGCTGGTTCAATATTTTGTCTTTCCATGTATGCATGGTCTTTCTGTTTATCTTATCCTGATAAGTCGCTAACCTGTTCGACTCTTTTTTTTTTCCTGCTTTTATTTACACTTTATTCCTTATTTCAATCTGAACTTTTCTAGTATATGGCTTCTACGATGAATGTAAGCGTAGATCAAGCGTCAAAATATGGAAGACGTTCGTTGATGTTTTCAACTGTCTACCGATTGCGGCCGTTGTAGCTTCCAAAATTTTCTGTGTTCATGGTGGTCTCTCACCAGCTCTATCTTCTATGGACGAAATTCGTCATATCCCTCGTCCAGCCGAAATACCTGATTATGGTCTATTGAACGATTTGCTCTGGTCTGATCCATCTCCAACCGTAATAGAGTGGGAAGACAATGAGCGTGGAGTAAGCTATTGCTTTGGGAAATCAATTGTTAATGAGTTCTTAAAACGGCATGACTTTGATCTTGTCTGTCGTGCTCATATGGTTGTCGAAGATGGATACGAGTTCTTTAATGAGAGAACTCTGGTAACAGTGTTCTCCGCACCGAATTATTGTGGCGAGTTTGATAATTATGGTGCGATAATGGGTGTTAGCGAGGACTTGTTGTGCAATTTCGAACTGCTTAAACCGATGCCGCACAAGTCAAAGAAAAAACCAGGGTATGTGGTTTGATACGCTTGTTCTTCATTAGTATGTGTGATAATTTTTTATGGAATACGAATATTGGCTAAAATTTGTTCATTTTCTTACAGTTACACGCCATTTTCGGCGCACAGTCCACCAGTTATGGGAGTTCCCCAGTCGGTGTGAATGTTGACTATAATGTGTTATATGCGGATGAAGTATTGGCAACCTCCATACACGCATTATACATTAGATTCTGCGAGCGAACATTACGCATTTATCTTATTATCCCAATTTTTTCTGGCTTCATCTTCCTTGCTCCTTTTCAATTCTCGTATAATATTGTTGTATTAAGGATTGTAACATCCATATGCATTTAGATTATCTTTTGCAACTTTGACTCCATTGACACTTGTATTTTTCATACTTTTAGTATAAATCTTCATTACCAAGATATCTGAATCAATTTCTATTTATTGATGAACTTTAAATTTTCGAATAAGGTGACTAGATACTCTTTCTTTGCTGTATCTATACTGGAGATAGCTTTCGGCTACGGAGATGATTTCAGAGAAATGGGTAGGAGCGGACAAGCAAATGACAAGATACGAGACTACTGAGTTATTATTCTTATCTCTTGCTTTCTTATCTTCAGTGTAGATATATTAGGTATTTTGACTAGGTAGTGAATTTCAAATTAAAAAATGGTCTATCGAATGCTAATTCCTAGACACTATAGTCGATTGAATTGGAGAGCAAGGGCAATCTATATGTTGTAGATTAGAACGCTATAGATAGTTGCCAGTATATCTTAGAAAAGTTATATTCATACAACGATTTTGAGTCACTGTTTTTCCACATGGTTTGTGAGTCTCATTGCTAAACCCAACAATAAATGCAAGTCAAGGCAAATTATACTAGTGGACGTAGACTTCTCATGAACAATACAAATTCGATTTCATACAAATGACTAAAAATTTTACAACAACCAAAAACTGCTTACAGAATATTCTAGAATTCACGATAATTCTATTTCTTTGTTAAGTATGTATACTAGATAACTCGGCTGATGACTGAATCATGCGATAAATAAGCTAACAATATTACCATCCATATATTCATTTATCATCGGAAGAATTCTGGCGATGATGCAATCGTTACTCGATTGAGGAAACAGCTGAGGAGGACGATGACAACAATGAGCTTATGCGCGTTCTAAGAAATGACAAGAGAGTGTTGAAAAAACTTTTTCGCGCACTGTATCTTTGGAGTCTTTATGGTTATCGGCGTAATCATTCCTCACTCGGACGGATTTGCCTTGGGTATTGCCGAGAGAGTTGTATGCTCGTAGTCAAAGCTTTCGTAGACAATAGCTTCATTCAATGCAAGCACGTAGCTCCATATAAGATTGCATGTTTCATGCGCGTTTTCGGTTCCGCCATTCAAATACCGACAACCATAAACATATTTAAAGACATTATCCCCAAATTCTTTATTAACCATAAACACATAATCTCTCTCCTCAATGCTAACATCGCCGCCGCCGCCGCCACCCCCAAAAAAGGTTTCAAGCAAAGAAGGTCCTCAGCTCCCTAACCCACAAACTTAAGACCTTATTGGAACGGAAAAGTCGCGGCATGGTCTCAGAAATCGTGGTTACCGACTCTGCCCATACTAGAACCCTAACCCAAGTGCATCGCGGCCCATCGAAAAGAGTTTCTTTATAGTTGAGAATTTATTGAAGGAAATATTAGTAGTTGATTTTATCATATTAGCAAATACTAATGCAACACACTTATAATTACCAACAAATCACTTTCGCTGTCTGAAAAGTCATCAAACTCTGCGTGTGTTTCCCTGACGTCTATATCCATAGCTTCTGTCTCATCTGCAAAGAAGAGTCGCGGTTGGACTATTTTGAATGTTTCAGTTTGGTTTTGTTGCTCCATGTTGGCAAGTTATGAAATCGTCCGCGCGTCCGACGAGAACCCCAAACAAGCTATTGAAACGGTGGATGGGCTTTATTTCACTGAATACTTGGAACGGATAAATCTTGTCTACTTGACTGATTAAGCAATTAAAGGACTGAATTTGTTTTGTTCGTCATTAGAGATTACCAGCCTGGGATGTCTACCTTGTAATTTCTTTTTCTGACTTATCAAATAAAGGCAAGTTGAAGATAAGCTTAAGCTTTACACGGATGTTCGTGTAGGAAAAGACGTTAATGAGCATGAGGACAAGAGACTTCAAAGATCATGCGTATGGGGTGAACGCAACTTCGTGCAAATATTACCGATGAGGCGATTGATGAAGCTAGGTATGATTGTTTATTTATTTTAGTGACAAGATAATTGACCAATGATAATTCTGTCAAAATCCACGTGGAACCGTTTCTATATTAACCAATGATAATTCTGTCAAAATCCACGTGGGAGCCGTTTCTATATCACCCATCTCCACAATCCATCAATAACTAATAAAGGAACGCAAAACTCCAATGCTTTCCGCATTCCGTCATAAGCCTGTTATCACTCTGGACGACAAACGCGATTTGTGGCCGCTTCATTTCGAAAAAAAAAAAAAAGGCATAATAATAAGTGGCCTGTTCCTTACAGAATAACGTCCGATTGCATATTTGCAAAACCAATGAATGGAAATTTTCATGGGTTTACGAGACGCAAAAACACCGCGAAACCCAAGCGGATAGCTATTCATGCAGTTTTTATCGACCCTGGCCCTTCACACGGTACAAGGTGTAGGTAAAATTGGCCAATACGACATTGGACGTCTATGCAAGCATATGGATTATCTTCTTTCTATAAATGACAAGCTGGCTGCCTCTAGTTCAAAACGTAAGAAGAAACAGGCCTTGCGACTTGATAAGGCAATCTTTTTGGATGCGACGAAAAATCAAACACCTGCAAAGCGAAGTTCATAAAAAGAGTGTCGCATTTTTTACTCGACGAATTCGATGCCATTATCATCCCTCCTTTTGAAGTGTCGAACATCAATTTCGCCAACGCCTGGTGGCTAAAGCAGAAGAATTAGGGGTACCATGTTATTATCCAAAATGAGGCCTATACTTCAAAAACTTGCAGCTGGTGTGGGAGCGTTCAAAAAATAGGAGGTACAAGTGCCGAAATTGTGAAAATGGCGCTCCTCCGGGCATTGCTTGATGGAGCCTTGATTCTCTCCGGAGAAATAGTAGTAATGATATGCTACAATCCATCCGGGGTCGGTACAATAATAATAAACAAATTATAATTAATTGTTACAATACTCGGGAAACCCATAGGTATTTCATTTATATCGCACGAACACCTGTTTCACGGAAACGTATTCGGTCATAAGCGCTGGTGAGGACGTACGACTTTCTCACGCTACCATCTTAAGCTTACAATTCCCATATTAACTTGACGTGTCTTTTTATAGATTAGAAGGTATTACGATGTACGTATGTATCTCAAACATAATACATTATTGGCGGAGACAAGTGTTGATCATTACAGTCTAAACTCGGAAATTCACTATATCGAAAACCTTCAAAGTTCTTAATAATAATAATAATAATACTGTTTTTGTATCAGAGGAATCTTCACTATAGTGCAGTGCATATTCACTGACAGTTGTATGTATGTGTTGTGTCCGATATATCAGTTCAGAACCCAGACACAGTCCAGAACTGAGACAGGTCCCCACCTGAGGTACAACATATGTATACGGGAAATCACGTCTGGAACAATGTTCTGCATCACTGTAATTATAATGCTTGTTTCTACTTAAATTTGCATTTTCGAAAATGAAATAACTCTCAGGTCTCGTTCACTATCCACTCAATGGTACAGCATATATGATTCAGTTATTGGTAATATTTTTCTGTGATTATTGGTGCATGGGTCATGACTATACAGTCTCAAAGAGCATTTCAGTTGATACAAGTATATGAGTATCTCTATATTCTCTGCTATACAGCGTGTATGAAAAAATGGTGACAAAAAATGTATTTCTCAATACATGCATAACTCTGCAAACATTTAACCATTGTTAATGAAATTTAAACTAAAAGCGGTCTTGCTTTCTAACTTTGCTATTCGAGAAGTCGATCACCGCCATCTTTTCGCCCAATGGGCGGGCTGATATTCAATTCGGTTAGTCCCGGATCTATTATTATTGCCCGAACGGGTATAGCAAGTTCAAATACTAGTTTCTCGGAAAGTTTGTTTGTTATTGTGCCTTGTTCCCCTTTTTTTAGGATGGGGTGATCAAGTTGTGCTGCATAAAAAATTACCTAATAAAGATACGTGATTGAAATTTGTGGCGTTATGTTCACCTGCTTCCCACATAAACCCTATCCGTGAGAACAATTTCAATAGTTTTTCTCACCCGAATGTCAAGTGACCGGACGTTGCAACTTAGAAAAAATTCGGAATGTAAATGAGTCGTATTTGGTATGGCATCCCTGTTCCACTTACTTGTACCCTCCGACTTTCGCCATTATTCGCACCGTCGGAAATTTTCGTAGTCTCACAGCCGGGTTCTGCCGCTTAATACCGATTTCCTCCGCAAATTAATTAGCTGGTTTTACGACTTGCTTTAACATTATCTCCGCAATAATGCGTATAGGCGTATCCGCTTTATTTAAGAGTCGACTTTCCACACCATTGCTCTGTAGTTTTACAAAAAGGAACTTACAGGTCATCCGACCTTCTATATATACTATTAGAAACTTCAATACTACTAGTCTAAACAATAAACCGGCACAGATGAGTCACGACAAAGAACTCTTCGATATCGATTATGAGCGAGTGGCTATTCAATGGCAACCATCTGTTGCTCAGCTGTATGAAGATGCTTTGAAATACGAAACGGGGTCTGCTATCTCGTCTGCTGGTGCACTTATAACTGCTTCGGGTACCAAGAAAGGTCGCTCTCCAAAAGACAAACGTATCGTTGATGAGCCTTCTTCGTCGAAGGATGTTTGGGTAATGTATCTAGAAAATTTTTTCTTTGCCATCACTATTCTAGTTGAGTTAGTATCGCATCTTAATCTGTCATTCTGCCTTCATTTGCTCTTGCAATTTGATAGTGGGGACCAGTAAATCAAAAACTCCCCGAACACGTCTTTCTCATTAACCGGGAGCGTGCGATAGATTACTTGAACACTCGAAGCCGCATCTACGTATTCGATGGGTTTGCCGGATGGGATCCAAAATACCGTATCAAAGTTCGAGTAGTTTGCGCTCGTGCGTATCACTCGCTGTTCATGCAGAATATGTTGATTAGACCGACTACTGAAGAACTGAAAAATTTCGGTCAGCCTGATTTCACGATTTACAATGCTGGTGCATTCCCTGCCAATCGATATACAACTGGAATGACATCTACGACTTCGGTTGCTATCGATTTTAACATGAGGGAAATGGTGATACTGGGTACCGAATATGCCGGCGAGATGAAGAAGGGAATGTAAGTACAAGTAGCGAGGGTTTCTCACGCAGCCGTCGATCATATATCACGTGATTTATTTTATTTTATTTATTCCGTTATAAAGTTTCACAGTGATGCATTATTTGATGCCCGTTAAACACAATGTACTCTCTCTCCATTCGTCCGCCAATGAGGGACCAGATGGAGACGTTTCCCTCTTCTTCGGTTTATCGGGTACAGGAAAGACTACACTCTCAGCTGACCCCAAACGTTTCCTCATAGGAGATGACGAGCACTGTTGGTCTGAGGATGGTGTATTCAACATTGAAGGTGGATGTTACGCCAAGTGTATAGACTTGTCAGAAGAGAAGGAGCCCGAAATTTACAATGCTATTCGGTTTGGATCGGTCTTGGAGAATGTAATATATGATCCAAAAACGCGGATTGTCAACTATAATGACAAGTCGTTGACTGAAAATACACGATGCGCTTATCCAATAGAATATATTCCAAATGCCAAGATACCTTGCATATCGTCTTCGCATCCAAAGAATATCATCCTTCTTACGTGCGACGCATATGGTGTTTTACCGCCAGTTTCCAAACTCAGCTCTGCGCAAGCCATGTACCATTTCATTTCTGGATATACCGCAAAGATTGCTGGCACGGAGGATGGAGTAACTGAACCCCAAGCGACGTTCTCGGCATGTTTCGGACAGCCATTCTTGGTGTTGCATCCAGCTCGATATGCCAAGATGTTGGCAGACAAAATGGAGCATCATGCGGCTGATGCATGGTTAGTCAATACTGGATGGAACGGTGGTGCATATGGTGTTGGAGAACGCATTGCTTTGAAATATTCTCGCGCGATTCTCGATGCCATTCATTCTGGGGAATTGGCAAAGGCCGAGTATGAAAACTATGGAATATTCAATCTGCAGATACCCAAAAAAGTAACGGGTGTACCATCCGAAATACTACACCCAGAAACTACATGGAAAGGTAGCAAGGCGGATTATACAGCCACTAGGCACAAGTTAGCAAACCAATTTATCGAAAACTTTAAGGTTTATCAGGAGGATTCGACTGCATCCGCGGTGGTTTCTGCTGGTCCTGTTCTGTAAGAAGAGTATTGTTTCTGGTGGCACATGAGTGTATTTATTCTTCATTCCTGTGCGTGCGATATCTTGATGGACACTTTTGAATAGAATGCAAAAGTTTAATCAATCTAATACATTTCAAAAGATAATTCGTATGATATCTCCGGTTTGTAGAAAAGATTGTTAATAAATAAACATTAGAAGCATTGAAACTATTTTACGAGTTGTTCCGAACAATTCCATTATTGGGAAAAACCTAAATACCAGTTAAAGGAAAACACATCGATTGTTATTGGCTTGATTAAAGTTCACCAAACTAAAACGTTTGATTTTTGTTACACATACCTGTCAAACGTGCTAACCGATTTTGCTCTTAACACATATGTATAATGCAGATAATGTCATTAGCTCACCCTTTTTTACTCCTGGTTTTAACTATCTAACCACTAATGACATACCCCTTGTTACTCTGTGTTAATTATACGGCCTGCGCTTAAAAGTTATTGAATGCCTCGACCCTCAGTGCGAACTAGTTCCCAATATAACTCGACAAATTCATATGCGGAAAGCAAACTATCTGCAGGATCTAAACAAATGACCAAAAACATCACCTATCCTCACCTCGTGTAAACAATATCTTTGTGTATTCCAGAATAAGTTACGCATTCAATGCTACACTGCATATTAATACCGATGATCTTTAAGAATTCCTCATCTATAGAATGCTTGGCTTTTCCTCATCTCTCTGTTTTGTCTCTAGATAGATGCTCAATTTATAGAACGAATAAATTAGATGCTATTAATACCATATAATTATGCCCAACTTAACAAGTCTATCGGCAAAGCATTCGAGCTCATCATGGATTGCAGTAATGTTAGTAATATTCCTATCCACATCGGTAGGCGCAACAGATTATCTCATGTTGGGAACGTATTCATACAGTGAGTGTTATAAACTCGAATTGTCAACAAAACTACCTACTCGTGGTCATAAAATCTCAACACACACTAACTCTTTATTCAACGGCAACAGCACGAGCAAATGACTATCCGATGGATGTTACGTCATATACTATGGCTATAATATTCTTATTAACAGGAGCATTGAGTTTATTCCGTGGTAACAAATATAGATGGCTTTCGATAGTTTTAGGTGGATTTTATACAGCAGGTATGTGAATGCGAGAGATCTACAAACAACGTAAAAGGTATTTTATCTGTTTACTTAACTTTCTTCCTCAATTCAGGGATAATGATAGCTTTGTTCGTTATCAAATTCCAAAATGTTACGGATCCATCAGGTGGCCTCCGTTTTATATATTTAGCCATCAGTATAGCATCAGGTGTAGCTACGGGGCTATTCTTTGTTTGCATGTGGCCGAGTGGACGAGTTCTTGTGGGCGCAATTGGCGGACATGCTTTTTCGTTTATTCTTCTATCGACTCGCACAGATGGACTGATACGAAGTCATATACCAAGATATATTTTTATGGTATTATTCATTGTGTTATTTGGAGGAGCAGCAGGATGTAAGAGAATATATCCATATGTGGCTATCGTGTCAACCGTATTCACCGGAGCTTATTTAATAATGCTTGGGGCCGATATATTTGCAAGAGCTGGTTTATTGGCCGGATATAAATATTTGTGGGGATTCACACAGCCGGATGATTATAGATATACTGCAGAAAAGGACAATGGCATAATCTTATTGACAGTTGGACTTGTAGGCACATCAATCGGCCTTTTCGTACAAACATATGAGCTGTGGTACTCAAACAAAGGCTTTCCTAGTATCAGACGGGAAAATCCCGAAGATCCAGAAGATCCAGAAAATCCAGAAAATCCAAAGGTGCCCCCGACCGCCGATGTTGATACGTCAAGATCTGCGAACCGCAATGACAATGGCAATCGATTATCAACCGGTGCCGGCGTTGGTCATGCTAGGAGAGAGTCACGTGAAATATTACCGTGGGGAATGGTATCTTCCACGCTGGCGTGGACAATGGGAAACAGGGCGTCCTATTTTGGCAGGGCGAATATAGGCTGGGATTTGAGGTCTATTGCTACAACTGAGAGATCGACATATGGTGGATCAAATAAGGAGTAATGGACCCGGATATTGTACAGTATTTATTAACAAAAAAGTATATTTCCAAAATAATCCATTCAGACACGCACCATTTAATAACAATAAAAACATTTAATCTGCTTTTGTGTAATCATTCCTATTATTGAAAAATCTCAAAAAATAACACTTTGTGGAATCAAGACAATTTACAATAATTTGAAAAAGTTCAAAAAGAAAAGGGGGGGGGGGGCTAAAAAGGATTAATTATTATTATGGTGAAGCTTCTAAAATTTAGGATCATATATACTATCTTTTTAACCAGAACTGTTACGATTACGGTTAACGGTATTAAGCCATTTTTAAAGACATACTATATTTATTGATAATAGTACTGAATTGCCAGTTATACACATGTCAACCAAGGTTTTTTAGATTAACGTTTGGTGCTTTTGCTTTCTTCTTAATCGATTTAGTTGATTTTAATTTGGTGCTTAAAAGTAGAAACGCGTATGTGTGATTAGTGGGTTAGAGATTAGTAGTATTGCAAGCATAGATGAGGCCCTAATATATCGCTTTTAATCTAGAATCAGTGTATTGATTTAAGCGATAGCATATTTCTGACACTTGTCGTGCGGTAAAAATAGCTTCCCGAAGATATTCTTAAAACAATTAAAGATTGTAACGCTAAAAATTTGTGCTCAACACTTAATATTAAGCAAAAGGCAAATTAAATTATGAGAATTTATTAACTTAACTTTGTTCATTCATAACGAGAATAATTAATTTTATTCAACGGTAAATAAAATTTTTTTTTCTTACTTTTTGCGATGCACACTAAAACTCTAAATTAACAGTTACCCTATTTCCTTTGTCAAGCATAAATAACATACTCAACACAACAACACCCTTCAAAGATGGAATTTTTACGCTTTATATATAATATCGCGTCTACTAATTTCCTCTAGTGTGACTCGATTATATTGTGTCATGACTCAGTTTCGATAGTGTATAACTTTATTATATAATCGTTTCATCATAGTTTTCCGGCTTGTATTCGGGTTGTATTGCGTAATTTATGACGTTAGGTTCGATCTTATTTATTATTATTATTATTATTATACACAAATTAATAATCTCAATTAAAATCTATAGAATTTTGGGCATGTCTTTCTCAAATGGATGCCTAACTGGCCATGAAGTACCATATTTTTAGTAGTCCATTCTAGTAAGGCCCTTTTTATAATCTACAATTTATTGCTACAAACTATGTGAGTGGGTTGAATTTTTCTTTCACGCACTCAAAAAGACACGTGACTCGTTTGTTTTGACTATAATAAAAACCACGTGGAGAGCTCTCAGGATTACTAGTCATATGCATAACAAGACATCTATTGTACAGTATATGCTCATATTGTCGATGAGATCATCATTCAAGAGAATTTCTTATTCAGTTTATGAGAGGCTTCCAGGCCATGTGCGAAAACTGACCTTGGGTATTACTTTCTGGACTTAATTTACGTATGTCAAGTATGTCAAATAGCGTGTACATAGTTCACCCGAGAATTGCTACGCGAAAAAAACAAAATGTCAAAACCGTATATGGCGAACCAACAAGAAGACGTTGGCTGTGTCGATTACTCGCTTCTTATGAATTACAATTAATATATGGTATGTCAAATTATTATACCGTTATTCTTGCGAAACTTTAATATTAAGTCTTCCCGACATTATCAAATACATGCCTGCTCGGTATTGGAGTTTGCATCCACGGTAATGGGAATAACGCATGAAAGTAATAAATAATACGAGATGGTAACGGCTAGCTTTGCCAACAGCAAACACAGTAACACAGATACTCTTTTCCTAGTATAGTATTCAGACATCTCCTTTTCTCATAACTTTCCTATCAGTATTATTGGCCGTTCGTGCTAGAGCAAGACTACAAATGGTATGAGGGGGAAAGGGAATGAGGAAAAAAGCCACCACTTATTACTTTATAGACATTCGTTGTTAAATTTACAGAATCTTCTCTACATCAAACCAAAGGATATACACCCCAGTTACCAATATCTAATAAATATACTACAGCCATATATTTTCTATATGATTTACCGGTGAAATACTTTCGAATTCCATTATACATCTGGAAAATACAAACAAAATCAGTAAATCGTTTCATCAATGAGAAAGTTGTCCTAATATGTATCATAAATTAACTTACCCATAATTTTCGTCTGCATTAGCAATATATAAGCCCTCCGTATCTGGCGTGAAAGAAACACCAGCAATCTCACCAAATATATCTATAACTTGAGATCGCTCAAAGGTCTTCGCATCAAATACATGAACAAAGTCAGCAGGTTCTATAGAAACATAATAGGATGTTAGCTAGGAATGTATTCGCTGATATGTAAAAATCAATCAAATACTTACCTGCCATGGCCATATAACGGCCGTCTTCCGAAAAATGAAGGGACCGGACTGCCCCCAGTCTAGCACCCAGCACCCCCAGAGTCGTGGACATTTTTCGCACATCGTACAATCTACAGTTGAACAAGTTTAAAAATTGGTATTTCGGAGGTCAATAGTATAAACACATGCTTAGCGTGTATGTTGTCGTGCTCACCGTGTAGTTTTATCTTTGCGTACGTAAATCGAATACAAAATCACAGTTAGTTTACAAGGTTGACTCTGCTTAAACATAGGATCAGTCATCAACTTACCTTGATTCCCTGTTGCAATAAGCAGGCCATCCGGACTCCAGCAGCAAGCAAAGGAATAGTCCAAATGACCGACCAGCGTTGTAATGTCTATAAAAATCGAATTTATAACTTAACATGTTTTCTTCAAAATATCACGATATGGAATATAAGTCTATAACGACGACATACTTTGACCACTATTAGCATCGACGATTTTTGTTTCAACATCGTCTCCGACAACGCATAACATACTCTTGTCTGGACTGACAGCTGTGCACTATGAAGAAAGAAGCATAACCAGTGAGCAAGCGATGCCTTGCAAATTTTGTAAATAAATTGACATAGCATATATAACATTTTTGTGGCTTTAAAGTGGTCAGCAATGATATTTACGTTAACTGGCCAGTCAAATTCGTAAATGTTTGTGAACTTCAAAGTTGCCAAATCCATTATCCGTGATTTTTGGTCGTTACTCGAAATAACTGCAACAATGGCTGTACCGTCCAATGTGATGCAACTTGTTAATTGGCGGTCGTAAATTCATTATCTACGCCAAAGTCATCATTAGAACTTAAACTCACGTCCAGCGCGGGATTTAATAATGTCTATGTGGTTAGTTATTCCATTATTATCTTCTGTTATGACGTCGTGATGTATGGTTGTAGAGTCCAAACGTCGACATGCATATTCGCCATATAAACCTGAAAGAATCGCAAATCTAAGTATATGCTATACGTAGCATAGAAACAAGTCCGTACAAAATGGTAATATACCTCCGGCAAGCAAAAAATCATATTTGCATGCTATTGTACTTATGTCAAAGCTGTGCTGTGGTCGCCCAAGAGGTTGAGAGTCCAGCTCGAACCTTGTTTGTTTCCGTATTGAATTCCAATGACCTATTCGTGTTCCATCTAATCAAGTCAGAGTAAGTAATCAGCCATCAGTTCTTCCCGCCGTTACATGCACAACAAACTCGAAGAACAAAGACACCAAACTTGTAAAGTAGACGTCGTTTCTAGTGGTTGCCCATAACAAATTTCGCAATTGGAAATGTACAATCGAGCATTTATGTGTGAGAGTCGTGTATTTGAATTTGTAATATTGGCCATCAGTCTGAACCGGTTTGAGATCCTAGCAAACAAATATCAACAGCTTAACTCTTATATATAAAAAAACAGAAAAAAACAGACATAACATCAAGGATATCGATAAATAGAAACATACCTCTCGTGTGAGATTATTCAACTTTGGAACAATATTCTCATAATTCATGTATTCTGCAAGACTTTTAACCAATTTATTTTATGCAATGGTAAAATTTAGGAATGGATGATGATATATGGAATTCAAACGATCAGTCTATAATAAGTACGAACCGGACTTCACGATATCCGTCACGAGTCACATTAAAAGCCTCCCAGGTTATTCCTTGCTGCAGTAAAATCGTGAGTCATGCATAATGACGCTTACCTTGTCACACACAAATTCTCCCACATACCATGTCGACACCATTTTCCACATCTTGGGCCGTTACTTCTCGAATCTATTGTCATAAACCATGAATGCGCATAAGTTACCGTTTGGAAGATTGAGAGAATCTAAATAACACTAAATCGCACGACAAATCAAAGATTCTTACGAACCGACAAGAAAGATCGTTTTCGTTCTGCGTAAACGGGTTCTCGGGCTGCGTAATTTAGAAGAAAAGAGTATGAAGCATGCAATCACAGAAAAAAGAACCAAATACAGCAACATGGACTTACGAGTCCACTCGCAGTGCAAATGATCCGGTATACAGTTGAATACCGTTTCGTCAGATTGCAGTGGTTCGGTTCGATCGCCCATTTTATAATTAGAGCGTTGCTTTGATTAAACGAGTTAAGCAGTCGTAGAGTTGTCTTGCAACAAGGGGGGTAGAATCAAATAATACTGTTAGCGTAACTTATTTTCCTGGCTAATAAAATCATGTAATACTCTAGATAGAATACCTAAAGCAGGTTAAGTAAATTGGGAACCGCGCGAACAATTCAATGAAGGGGAAAGAAGTCCCACGGAAGGTTAAATGGCGCATGACCTCATAATGCATTGATATACAATATTCTAGCATTGAATAATATCAATTTGGTCACACGATATGGGGATTTGTTTACGCCACATCGGAAACGCTGGTGTCCACTAAAAAATATAGAAGTCTTTTATGGAGATGAACTCGCGCACTACAACAAACAGTAACACTGCTCTGTATTCCTCCTTAATATCTGTCTCAGAAGTGCTGTTCGAAACTTGTCAGTCAGCTCATTAATAATTTTAGAATGCGGTTGGTTTCGTCATAACTGATACTACCAAGTAACACCTCACAACGTTAATAGTTTGACTTCAGATTACGGGTGTATAGAACCGTACCATTGCATTATTGATAAGCACCAACTATCACATATTGTATTTAATACAGCCTCGTTTGCAAAGGTACAGTACAGAATTTCACGCCATACCGTTAATATTTGCGGTATCATCCCACCAACTCTGATACTTAGTTACTTTAGAGAGTCGGCGCTGTGACTCGGGGAAGAGGACATTCTTGTGGAATTTGAATGCAAAATAATAAAATAGTAGAAGCAACGTACGAGTTCAAGAAATAGGGAGTGGTGTAGGTAGAGGAAAAGGGCATATTTATCTGTCTTCAAATGGCCATTACTCCTCACTTTGACTGACATACTTGACTCTTTAGATTCGCAATAAAGTTAAAGAAAAAGATGTAGTCTATAAGAATATGGTACCTATCATAATACACGTACATACAGTAACCCCAATAATAAATAAAGCAAAATGTGCAAAAATCTAAAATTTTTACATAATAATAAAAAAGATTTTTAAATGCACATTATTCTTCAACCACACATCCTTTAACTACGTGTTTTGACTTATTAAATATCCAGGACAAGATAAATTACTTTATTAATGGCCAGATTAAAATTGCAAATAGCTAGTAATAATGTTCTCAAATGCATCACAAAGAATCTACCATTTGGGGAAGTGCTAACTGGGGATTTTAATTTTTTGTTATCTATGCTAGCGTTTCTCAGCAAAGAAAGTTGTAGTTAAAGTTCTTTCTTTTCTTAATCTTTTTATGTATAGTAAACTAGATAAAAGAATATTAAACAATCCTGTAGAACTTTTTTCACTGACATGCCTCTGGACATTAATAATAATTTCAAATCTTATAATCTACAACTTTATTGCGGCAGATTAAAATAAATAAAAAATTCCCCGAGACGAGCTTATGTTTTGAGCCGATTCAAGAGAAAAGCCAACCAACATCATGACACTTCTGCAATATAATTTCGCAACCGTTATTTTTCTTCGATTTAACTAAATTGATTACAATTTCATCAGGAATATTATTCCGCTCCTCTACCATCACTCTTTTCAAATCTTTTTTTCACATTCCGTATTATTAAATAATTGGAACGCTGTCTCGTAAGTGAAGACAGTTTCTTTTTTGCGCCTACTCTAGATGAACTCCTATGTGCTTTTCGGTGAGCATCGGTGTTTAGGCCGGCTTTTTTTTTATATTCCCTTGAAAATACCGGCCTACAGATCGATACGAAACAGCAATGCTATTTTCCTTGGTGGAATTGAAGAATCATCACGTATTGTTTAATTACTCTAGTCACATTATTATCCCTTCTTTCACATCCACGTATTGTATAGGGTGACATGTCGATTTACTTGATTCTGAAATAAAACATTGTGTACACGACGCGTTTTGTGCTAGAGATATGTGGACAGGAAGTTATTATAAAACGACAACTTTTTTGCCACATACTGTAATTCGTTATTGAGACATGATTAATTCGTTCGTATACTACTTCATCACAACACAATCTATTACTATTGACTATAAAGCCTATCAATCGAAACTCAATGATTAGATGCAAAGTAGTTCATTCGCTTGACTTTGTCAAAAAATCGTTATTATTATATGAATGCAGTGATTTGTCAACTGCCTATATATTCTATATGTACACCTCATCGTTCTAATCAGGACGCCCAAAAATTAGCCAAATCCTATCATCAAGGACAAACGCTCTCCCAATAGGCAGCTTCATATTATCTAAGCAGCCACAAGATACAATTCTAAATTATACCTTTTGAGGACATCGAACATTTTGCCATCAGATTATATTATTTATTATATGTATATTTGTATTACAAAGTGACGTTATTAATTTATAAAGACTATATTAAAATATATACAACCGTCTTAGTCTTTTGTTGTTGGTTTTTTGAGCCAATTCCCCTTGCTTTCTTTATACTAGCTTTTTTTTTTCACATTAATCATATCGGGGTTTGCATTTTCTGGACCAAAAGAAATATTACTAATAAACAAATTTACACAAGCTTTGGTCCCGTAAATACGTATTTTTTCCCTATTGAAATGTTTTTTCTATAGAAAGTGGGGTTGGCGTCCATAGTATTCCTAATGAATGTTCCAAACATTAGTCTACTTAAGTTTCCTCTCGGGAATTTTCGAATTTACTTCACACTCCGAATGAATAGTATTGATGGATATTACTCAGTCTCTCGGGACCCGTCGCGGTGATATCCAATTTTCTTCCATGAACTCGGTCCGCTCTGACCCCATCTTTTCTTTCCATCTTGGCGTAATACCATCTTCGTCCATAATTCTTTACTATCTCCCAACCGGGAAGAGTGCCCAATTTGCCCAACAATGCCTGAGACAATTCGATTGTGTGTATTTGATGCAATTCGTTTTTGATCAGATTGGACAATAGCGTGTTCGTTGTGATTAGGTTTAGACAAGGAATGTTTGTCAAGTCGACATATTCGAGTTGAGGCATCGAAGAAAGAAAATCTGTGATGCACGCGAGTGAAGTGATTGGTGCGTTGGCAATTCCAAGTTTTTTCAATTTTGGTGAACAATTCTCTTTAACAGCGCGCAGTACGCTCGGCATGATGTAAGTCGATCCGATATCCAATGTTTCGATATTCTTCATAATCGGTAACCTCATAATACGAATTAAGCTTTGTTCAGTCAATGCAGTGGTGACCGGTCTGTCCGCATACACGTTCAAGTTAACCAGCGACTGACATTGCTCGATGAAACTCGCGATACCCTCAGATGACAGGGCCTTACACTTGGCAATCGACAAATGTGTCAACTTGTTTGGAATATTGGTATGGTCCATCATGAATCGCAATGTAACGTCTGTAATCGAACATCCACCCACGTCCAAGTGGGTAAGATTGGGTGAGTGAGAGAGAAGTGGAATAATGACGTTGTACTCGCCCAGGGTTGTGCATTCGTGTAGAGATAGCCGTTTAATGTGTGGAAAGAGAGAAGCGGGAGCGACAAACTTGTAGCCGAATTCGTCGTAGGTTATTTGAGTTCTGCCCATTTGTGCGGTCAGCCTATTCATTGCGTCAGTGAAGGTTTTCCTCGAACATCCGCAAAAATCGATTGTCTTGATGTTTGTGCATTCAAAGAATAGCGTTTTCAACACATCGAAAGTGAGAGCTTCCTCCAGAGACTCGGAAACAGACAAGGATTCCAAAAAGGAGCATGCGCGGAATATTTTGATCAATGTGGCTGGATCGACTATGTTCTGCAATGCTGCGTAACTCTTTTGTAATCCTATGGTTGAGAATGCAGACAGGTCAAGGTGTTTGATCCATTGAGTGCGATAAGTTGGATAATTGATGGTATCCGCAAAGAGCGAAAAGTTGTACGGGAATGTAAAAGAAACGGTCGAATAAAGTATTGGAGTAACATGGAGATTAAAGGTGCTGTTTACTCGGGCACAGGCAGCAAGTGCTTGCCTGTCGTCTTTGAGGAAGGAGAGAACGACCCGGATGATTTCGGGAGGAATGTACGGAATGCGAGTGGGGTTGATAATGAGAGCGGGAGATTGAGCAGGATCGAAGATGTTGTCGGTGCAGGAGCGGAGTAAAACTGCAGACATTGAAGATAAATTGTGGATTGCAATAGTGTATAAAAAACTTTTATCAGCTGTGATTGAATCGATAACTTTGTTATTAAGGTTATCAGCGAAGATCAAAGTGGAGAAGCATGGGTTTGGGAGCGGGCTTTATATATTCGAGGGAGAAAATAAGCCGAATGGGGGATATTGTATATGTATGCATTACCGATTGATTAACGTAATATATTATCCTTGTTGTGTATTTTTCGTAGACAATATGACGGCAGCTTTTCATGTCGGTTATTTGAGTATAAACAAACATAATTATGTCATTGAATCACCATTGTCATGATAAGTGGCTGCTGTGTCTGCCGGTTGCCGAATATGGATGCATCGCATCAAGCGATACAAATAAGGCAGTTAATAGTGATAATTGAATACAATAGGAAATTATAGTACGGTGTATGCGTTGCACAATAATAATAATAATACAGTGGACTTGCATTGTGGGGTATGCTATACGCAGCACTAATATGTTTATTGTTATTGGATTACCATACTATCCATCATACTATGAAAGAACTGCTCCTTATGGTTGTCCGAATCACAACAAAGATGCTGTTTCTCACGCCATTGTCACTAGTTATTACATTATAGGATGATCCCGATTTAAGCAACTACTATGATTGCTTGTCTTCTATTTATTTCAAGGTACATGTAATAGGAGTGTATACATGCATGCATATTCGTGGGAACGTTCATAAATCGGGAAGCCGGCAATTATCTGATTCTTTTATCCAATAAAGATTGAGAATTCGAGTGCATTCATATGCGTTATTCTAATTGGCGGATGTTTTCCAGAAACAAGAGAGAGAGAGCGGAGAATGCCAGAATAGTCAATTTGAATGGGACATTTTTATTACCTGATTTCACTGCTGTTGATTAGTCACCACCGGTTGGTCGAAACTTTTAAGCATCGGCCCGGCGTAGACACTGAGGGCTGACTGTTATTTCATCAGGTTTATTCAAGAAGAAGAAAAAAAGTTATGGCTGAAGGTTTTGGATGCGCCAGCGTCGCTTAAACTATTGTCCGATGGGCTTAATACAATATATTGTCGCTATACGAAATAGACGCATAGTTTGTATTGGCACTGTAAGGATGTAGCACTACAAATCAATGTCCGTTGCTTAATGATTAATACATTCGATCGAATCATCACAAATTTAATCAAAGATTTATGATTTAGAATACCCTTTTTGATTATTTTACTCCTTCTATGGAGAAGACTCTACAACAGAAGCGTTGCAGGTGATAATCAATTGGACGACTGAAATGGGGACATGACATCTTATGACACGGTCTTTTGTCTTTAATTTTGGGTGACATCTTATTGGATCTACGGATTAAAATTATTTCTTTTTTGTCATCTTTTTTGTTGGGGGAGGGGAAAGGAGTGGGGGGCTTTTTTTCACTTCCCGCTCTGCATATCTAATATTTGGAAACAGCCCGATCCGTTGTTATACAGAATATCCATTTAAGCATTAATAATGTTTTTATTTACATAAACCGTTTAATACGGCCGATAAAATAATAATGCTATTATGTTTGTTGTATTACTGATGATGTATATAAATCATCCAAACAATTTATTCTGCCGACATATTATTGTAACGTGGCTTCCCATTATATTATCCTGTTCGTACGACCGCCTCCTCGTTCATACAACCAATTATCTGATATGGCGCTAATTTTACCCTTTGTTTGGGATGTACATAATTTATATCTAAGGTTGTCTTGATCATCTTATCTCCATGACACATGAAAGCAACAATATTAGACTAATGCGCTGCTTGTTATGGAGTCGAAAAGTGTGGGGTAGAATAGGCGTAATTACCGATTGTCCTGTCGATGGTAAGTAAGTACAGCATATGCATGGTCCATTGGTACCAACGGCAAGTAGAAAATAAAAAGTGCTAAAAATGGCGGGTAGTGATCACCGGAAAAAAGAAAGAAATAGAAAAAATTCACATTGATAATATTAATAGATTAAGGCGGCTAACTATATAGATTATAAGATGGTATACATAACATACACCCTGTGCGATGTATACAGACTATAAATACTATCAAATATATACAGACTATACATGTGATGCAATTTATACACTGTAGTCTCTCTTTCATTTTGTAGTCGTCCCCATTGAAACAATGCTCCTTACACCCACATTAATCAATTGTTAATTCCCCACCTCCCAAATCTTATATATTCTGTGCTCCAACGTGACCCATCTCTCCTGAATAATTGGGAGCACATTGCAGTGTGCATGATCAAGAATGACTCACACCACCAAAGTCATTTATGTTCCATATTAACCAATCTACCAATTAAAATCTATTAGGCGCAATATAACAAAGTAATTCGACGACACACAGGAGAATGCTCAAAGACTATCATTAGATTTAATATTTATGGTCACATATCCAGGAAACCACCGAAAACAGGCAACAGTCTTTACTCCCGACCAGTAGTGAAATAAATGACAAAATCTTGCTTTCAATGCTCTTTGTTACAAACGATATCAATTTGATATTCTTTGAATAATATACCGTGTGAACAGTAAAGTTGTTGTCTATTGATATCGAATGATCGTTGATGTGAATTTGCCGTTATGACCTTTTTGTCTTTTTCTGGTTAGTTGTTATTAATAGTAAAAACATATTGAATTCGCATTGGCCGACAATATAATTCTAAGATTTTAGTTTTCATCAGGTTTCTATGCAACTGTAATGTAACATTCTGAAATCAGCCATCAACATATTTTACTGTAGGAATGGAAGTTTACTTGCAGTCTTCTGGACCCGTCATAGAGACAACCGATCCCACGCCTGAAATGCACAAGCCAGCCAGCCAACGTACATTTACGTAATATGTGATCAGCACACTCCTCCAAAGCACTTTCCGCTATTACTAATGCTCTCTCTCGCAGATATTGTGATGAAGGCTTAGTGGATAATTGACCAATTTTTACTTTTTTGGCCATATTAGTATTAGTATTATATCAAACGTAAATTGAAACAGACTTTTTATCTGTAATTGTAACATACTTAATATAGAATTATATATATAACAGTAATATGAAACAGCACTATTAGAAGTATTGTAAAGAAAGAACAAGGTTTAAAATGAAATTTACCAAGAAGAACGAAAAATACAAAGCAATAAACGAACATTATCTGATGAACCAAGTAAAAAACGAAAACTAGAAGAAACGTAAAGAAAAGCAAGTTTAACATAAAAGTTCCCACTAAGGCCTCACTGATTGAGCGACCTATCAACGAAAGATCATTCCTTATAGTATTTGACTTCGTTGAGCTTTGATTCGCATTTCGCTATCTTGACACAATTGCAACCAAAGAGTCAAAATTACATAATAACATTTTTAATATCTTTATTATGAAATGCAACTGCTCTTGAATATAACAATAGAGCACCAGAGTGATTGCATGAGGATAATATTTGGATCTAAAGCCATTTATGAGTATAACTATTCTTTGGTCACTCTGATGTCAATTTAAATTTCAATAATATTATCACTATTATTTTTATTTTTTTTCAGTTTTAGGTTTACTTCCCTTCATCAATCCAACATTGAATTACCACAATGGTTTTTTCCCGTGGATTGTTCTCTGTAGGTAAAAGTTTTGTATTATGAAGGCTACGACAGCCCTCCCTTCGCCAAGTAACTTCTGAAGTTCAACCGCCATTTTAAAAATTTTAGTTCTTTCGTTCGTATAATTGTCTTGGGTCCTTCCACATTTTTCAATATCTAGCGAGTAAATTCTGTTCACTGGCGGTCTTGTTATTGGTCGTAACTTTCTAGTCTTAATTAATATTCCCTTATCGTAGAGTTAGCTATTATAAATCATGCCATTCAGCCACAGGCCGAGAACGAGCCAATAAGTACTCCGAAAAGAATCCACTCGGGAAATTAAGCACTTTTTGCGAACGTTTATTGTTAGTTTGGATTTTGTTCAAGCAAGGTAAGCTTTACATTTTACAAAATTTATTGCGTTCGGTGTGATTATTCTAAATGTAAGCAAATGGTTTTGTTTCATAGAAAACATTTATTTATTTACTAACGAACGCGTGGAAACAATAGTAATAGCAGTAATTGTGTAAACATCTATAGAAGATTTTAAATACGTCATGAGTTAAACCACTGATCTGCATTATACAAGCGGCTTTCGATAGGAAAAAAAAAGGCCTATAAGAAATATTTTTGCTGGACCTGATTTAAAATCTTATAACAAATAACTCTCGTAATGAAAGAAATTTGTTGGGTGCGACCACTTTCTTATATCGAGAACCGCTTGTATTAGCATCACGTCGCGCACAACGCATTTTCTCATCACAACAACGAACAAAAAAGGCGACTATCTATTTTTCTTCCCCATAGTTGCAGCAATTTCCAAATATTAAGTAGGTCAGATTAAATCAATTGTCAGTTTTTCATTAGCATTAAACTATCTGTCATTCCACTTTTACTCGTCCATCAATGTTTGTTGTGTTTTGTTTTTTTAGATCTGATTCAGTATGGCTAGTTCTTTCATTAAGATGGGGAGGCACTTGTGACAGCTGAGAAATTTTAGAACAAAGAGAATTTGCGACAGAAGATACATGTACATACGCAATACAGTCGAACCCCGTTATAACGAAATGCGCTATAACGAATTTTTGTTATACCGAAGCAAGTGTTCCTCTCCCTTTTTTTTCAATATTTAAGTTTGATCGTTATTACGAATTTTAATAGTAAACCTCGTTATTCCGTTACCGAAGTTCGGTTGCAGGATTTTTGTATAT
>CAJVPI010000373.1:0-32509 GCA_910592345.1 Paraglomus brasilianum
TACCCTATATTAATATTGCACCAGAAGTCTTCCATACTCGCAAATTTACTCAAGAATCAGATGTGTATTCTTTTGGTGTTATTATGCATTTGATGGCCACTGGTGAACTACCATTTAGAGATAGACAGTTTGATACAAGTTTAATATGCGAGATTATGGATGGACTACGACCATCGATGCCTGATTGTGTACCAGAGGAATACAAGAAACTTGCCGAGCGGTGTTGTGATGCTGATCCTGATAAGCGTCCAGATGCATATATACTTTGGGATGATATTAACAAGCTTATTAGAAAGATCAGTTCTGATGACAACACATGGAATTCCGTTTATTATAATGATGTAAAACCCTTATAACGTCTCGAGAAGGAGAGATTTGCCTAAACCGAGAAACAGCTACGATTTGAATTCAGCTGCAGGTATGAAGACAGCATCTGGTTACATGTTGATATAAATGAAGTCAATTTACAATATTGATATGTTTCATTGTTCTATAATTTAGTGACTCAAACTCTTGAATAAACTTGTATCACGGTTTATTTACAGTTTAACAAGTATTCGATCGGGTTCACGTTAGGGCCAGTCCATAATTTGGAGGACATTCTCCTAAGGAATAACTTGGTTAATTTAAACCGCCAATTTATTTCCAATAGCATTGCTTGATTACAGGAATACGATCTTGCAGAATATTAACATAAGATTGAGTAATTATGTTTTCGAAGCAGAAACGTTGTTTCCCTCAATAGGTTCTCGCAATTTTTTGTGTATGTATTACTATATGTGCGCTAAATCCAGTATTATTTCACAGTGATTACATTGCTCTTATTAAAATAACCAATTTTATCACCATGATACGAAAAATATTTATTGATTGTTCAAGTACATTGCTAATAATTTACATGATTTTATTTTGTATTCTCAAAATTTACCTCCTAAACTCGGAATTTTTAATAATCTTTCCCATTATTGTAAGTAAGTATGCACGTACTTTACACGAACAAGTCTAAATCATGTATTGACAATGAGGCGGCAAACGCGTTGTGAATAAACGCCATGCAGTAAATTTCTATCCGAACGAGCATCTTGAATAAAATCAGTTTTGCTTCTAGTCTAAATTTATTATGATAAAATTGTATATAACTTTCTATTAAGATGAAACAAAGTGGATATAACGAAGAAAAAGGATAGAATGGAACCACTTTGTTATATCCGCGTAGTAAAACTATTGTCGGCGCTATCTTTTTTTCTCAACACATGGCATTATTGACTTGTGAGTAAAAAAAAAGGCTTGTAGACAATTAAAAACTGCCGAGTATGTTGTCTCTATACCCAAAATAAATAGGTTATGAGCAGATCAAACTTTTTGCATTTCGTGTGTCATTTTGCTCCCCCAATGAAACCAAGAAAAGGATAGCCACGAATACACTGTCTAGCTAAACATTTTTGTTACCGCATTCTGTATCGCCAAAACCTTCAATACAATATTTCAGCATGACAAAGCGGTCTCTCCAACGACACTTGACGAAGAATAAAACAGGATCGACCCAGCGTCTGAATACACGACTAGCACATGTCCGCGAGATAAAAAGCCTTTCTCACTCCAAAAACCGGCAATCTTTGTGATAACGAAATGAACGACAAAATTTTTTTCATGGAAATTTCTTTCATACCCACAGAACTTTAACCCTATCGAGGAATTCGTTTGAAACCAGATATAGTAATAAAAGGCATGCATGCCCAATCTGGTAAAACTCTACCCTGAGGCGATACCAAGTATTAGATATTAACATAAAATCAATCAAAATCTCGTTCAGATATTATAAAGGAAAAGAAAAAAGAAAAAGAGTACAAAAAAGGAGACAATCGCCATTACTTTCGCCGATGACTATTCTTGTATTATAATCTATTTTTTTTTTTACTACAAAATAAATATTACTGAACACGTTCCAGTTCGTTTATAACCATATATCTCGAAAACAATACATATAAATATCTGAACCAAACTAATTGGCTCTTATGACACTTCATGGCTTCGCGCGCTTTGATGTAGTTCCCGAAACTTGATACAAGGAGCATTGTATCAGGTGGTGCCAGTGGCTTGACAATTCCATTCGTTTTCTTCTTCCCGTCAGCGACACGATAGTTGTAATGTGTATAAGTTAGGTCAAATAGTGAAATGTATTTCCGGAATACATTGACGGTTTTGAGTTTGTATATAAGAAAGTCACTCGTTGACACGTTCCTGGTAAATGCCCTGATTAGCAAAAAAAAAAAAAAAAAAAAAGGGGTGGGGCATAAATAAATTTGCAAATGACGAGAAGAAACGATAAAGTTTTTATGCAGGGGTTTTACCTGGCCCCATTATAACATGATATGTGGTTTGGATGACCCGAGATTCCCTGGTCGTCAAATGTTATAATCTGATTGGAAGGGGAGAATAGAAACAGGTTACTTATCGATAATAATAAATAATATACTTCATTTTCCATCCCTGATAAACAATTATATAGCAATGACGATAATATCAACAACAACACAACAACAACAGCAATTCGATCATACTCACTGTATCAACTCCATTCTTTATAACATAATCCTTCAGAATGTCGGATATTATCTCAGGATCCCAATGTACTCTTGGATCATCTTGTAAAGCCCTAACAGAATAACAAACAGTGAGCACAAACAAATAAGTTACGGTACTTTAATCCGGAATTATTTTGTCTGTTTTAACAACTTACGCGTGATTTTCAATATTCACATAAGTTTCTTTTATCCCAAGCGTCTTACAACTAGCTTCCAACTCTTCCGTTCGTATACGTCCAAGGCCCGATTCATTTCCTAACGGTTGAATAATACATGTTAAAGTCAAGTAGACGATGTTTGCATTTTTGTCGGGTGGATACTACAATTACGTTATAGACAACAAAAAAGCTCCCATTTGCAGACCCTCTCTCTCTCTCTCTCTCTCTCTCTCTCTCTCTCCCTTACCATTCGACAAGCATAGCACCATAACATCATTATTCTGCGAAAGACTCAAAATCGAGGGACCAAAGAACATACACTCATCATCGGGATGCGCAAATAACAATAGAATACTCCTCCCCTTCAATCTCGGAAAATCATCATTCTTACTAGACCAGGTGAGATATGTATGTAGAATCAGGGTAAATATGACAAAAAAAGTACAAACTATAAATATCGGTATGCTCTCCATTACGACGAGACTAGCTCTCTATAGAATGTAAAGAAAACAGAGACAGGAGGAGGAAGAGGAGGAGGAAGGAGTAGTAGGAAGGAGTAGAAGGAACTGAGAGTTGATATTATTTATGATGAGAGAAGACGTAGGCAGGCAGTTTAGGGTTACAGGTAGGTTAACAAAAATCGTATAGAAGTTAAAAATATTCCACGTTTTTGATGTATCACAAAACCACATGTCGAATCATGTGTGTCGGTGTGTATATAATTATAGTAATAGATTTGGGAACCAGATGTAATGCAAGCAAGCAAATTCAAAAGTTCATGTTTATATTTTATAGGAATATTCTCTGCCCTCATCCGATCGGGTTTAATTAAAAGTTATGACGTCAAATATAATTCGACAAACAACTCATAACAATCACTATATTCACGATTTCTCGACAATCCAAATTGGGAACGTTTGTACAAAAACGAGTTTGATTAGAGAACACGCCTACGATTAACAAGTTTAAACATTACCTGCGCAGTTGATTGTTCCTAAAGTGCAGATTGTCTCCCAAGACAAATCGCTAACGAAGCCTTTGCATTAAAAGAATGCAACAGCAGTCTGCCTTTCCGCAAACCACGGTAACAAAAACACTAATTACAACAGCGAAAACTTACAGGGATAATCACCAAAAGGGAGAAACATACAAGTATGTCATGAAACGTAGCAACGGCCTTTCAGTCGTGTTCAAACAACACATCCAAGTCAAAAACGAAATACTAACAAGTAAGTAAACGTTGAAAGACCTATATAAAAGGAAATGAATTGAACGCCAAAAAAGTGAAGCTAACTGTCAAGTCAAATTAAAATTGTTTGTGGATCGATCATCTTTGTGATACAAACATGAAATGATGCAATAAAATGAAAGTCTACTTATAGCTTAATTATTCAATGTGATTTGTTTGTACTCTTTTTTTGCCAATACTAAATGAGCGATTACAACATAGATGCGGAAGAGAGAGGTGTACATACGGAAACTAGAAATGGAAATTCAGATGAGCCCGAAAGCGAATACGAAGACGAGGTGAAATTCATATTATTGAAAAAAGTGGGAGGAGGGGGGATCTTTTGTTATACAACGAGCTTTATGCTGAAGGAGGGTTTACCCCCCAATTTATTAGGTATCGTACTTGATCCTCGACGTAGGAACAGAACTAACAAATGAAATGCTACAATCACTCGACCACAATCAAGGATATTCACTAATTGTATGCAAGGATGCCCGCAAAAGAGTGCATAGTCAGTATTTTCATCCGCACGAATGTTCATTCCCGCTCGAATTTTTAGGGCCTAGACACGGATACCCCATATTTAGAGGTAGCAGGTCAACAATACAGAGGCGAGCTTGATGATCAAGTGGGAACTACGTTGCTATTTACACAAGAATTAGGTATTCAAATCGCTAATAAAATTAGAGAAACCGTTGGTCGAAACCCTACATTTCTTTTTCTTGGAACTCGAATAACCCTTCTTACAAACATATCCCTTTTCTCATGAATCTTTTCATAGATCCAGACTCGTCCAGATGCTCAGACCTGAACTATATTTGTCACACGAGCAAGAGAATCAACTTTTCAAGAATCATTCTCGAACATAAAAAACCAGAAGAAAGTACACGCAATGTTAACTCACAGGAAGAAGCTGATGAAGGCAGAACGGATAACGACGAATCAGAGTGGGATTTCGAAGACGGCGATGTGAATGTTGATGGCGGCACGGAGAGAGAAAATCGTAGGCGGGAAAGAGTCGTTAGAATGGAAGTCGATGATGCGAGCGAGAGTGATGTGTGATTGCGCGTGGTGAACAGTTTGACGACAAGAGAGTGCTGAACGATGGGATGGATCAGAATTAATTACAACTCAAATAACTCACAACCCCATCAGGACTCTGGTTATTGATTTGCGATTTCTTTTCGTTGACAATTTTAGCGAAAATGTGATCTCCTGCTGGCAAGAGCTGACGACGGCATAACGATAATACTATATGTCAAAAAGAACACTGGGTGAAGTCCATCAAAATGCTTTCCATGCCTTGGTTTTGTTTGTCTTTTTTTCAGCAGTATCAAATTATACCATCTTTTCATCATGACACGAACACGCTACGTCTACTCCTGATTATTATTGGCTTTGCTTTCCTCTGTTATCATTCCCCACAAAAAATTCGATGGTTTCGAATTAAGTAGTAGATTGTTTGTGATGCTAAACCAGTGCATTACAGTAAAAGTCCTCTTATTATAGCGAGTCGCTTTTCCGTTGTTAGACAACCGCCATTAGAAATTATTAATAAGCAACTACGATCATATAGACTTATTGTAAGTAAAGAGAGAGAGAGTTATGCTTTCTAGAATCAGCTGTGATAGATTGGTAGTACAATTATGATGTGGCTAAATTCCAGTCTCTCTTGCAAGCATTCTGTCAGTTTGATGTTTGGTCAAATCGAATTGAAAGGCAATGTTCTAAATAAAGAGTCATCTCACCGGATGAAGAAAATCCATGATTGAATAGTCCGCATTGTTTATCAAACTACTCTCCTATTGGCTAATATTAGACCCATAACTGACCAGACCCGCAAATTTATTGCAACATAAAAGGCTTGGTGGCGTCTTCTTACTGCCTCAAATTAATGAGTAAGGATAATATAGGATTTGGGTGATTCCAGTCCACTTGTAATCACCAAATATTTGGCGGGTTAAAAGACCGGTCTTATCCGACCTCCGATTGTCCATTCCTGCTCTGTGGGTTTGGACGATGGAGGAAGGGTTTGTGCTGGTCTCCGTTATTATGATCGTAAAGTATATTTATTTAGGTCGCCACCATTAACGTTTGTCGGTAGTCATTACTAAGCCGGTTTTTACACTAGGTGAATGCATCAACAATTATAGCTATGCAATTCTATTAAGTGTACGTTCTTTAGTTATAAGTAAACTGGTCTTATGTTGCTATACTCTATACTTGACATTTTCTTTTCGAGCTTGGCGTGCTCGGATGAAATTGGTGGCGCGTAAGCAACAGTAGTTCGCCGCTGGCAATGCTCGATCGATAGTTACACATCACCTGATTAACGTCCTGGGGCCACTAAGAAGTTCCTAGTGTTATATTGCATTGTTTACCTGCCGTCTTAATATTAACATTTCATCCAATTAATCCATATTATTACTCACTGGTTTTATGGGTTCGATGTTTAAGGTTCTACTAAATATTAGTCGAAATAACGGATTACCCACTACAGACATAGTAAGCGTTGGTGATATTTATATTATTGTTTCTACTACAGCCTTATTCTATAAATGCATAATTTAAGAAATCTTTCTACTTTATTTGGCAAGAGCAAATGAGCACCTACCCATCAATTTGTCCATTTACTAATGCGCTAATGAGAGCACTCTTTATCAAATGTAGTACGCTATGTATGCTTTCGTCTTATTTACGGATAAAGGATGTTCGTAACAGAGAAACGTTAAACTGTCTTTGTGAATAGTACGTAGTAGCGGTTCATTTTTGTCGTCATTATACAGAAAACCATCGGATGTGCATCGATAGCGAAATTGATGATAGTATTGAATTACCGATTGTAAACTGCAACAAGAACATTGCAGAATAATTCAAAGATATTAACTGCATATCAATGAATGTAACGATAAATAACTTTAATCGATCACATGTTAACCCTCTACAATTCAATTAATCGAGCTGATTTTGAGTCGTGCTTTGTGAAACATATACGATACGAAATCTTTAATACAGATGGTATAGTGAGGCGTAATATACGCAAAAACAAACGAGAGTTTATATGCAGCCATACCTCAGTTATGCCAGATCAGAATAATGCATACTTTGACATTAATATTAACTCTGCTGCTATATAATAATACAGTAATATTCGCACTATAAACTTCTTATTTTTTATACGCTTGGTGAAAACAACAAATATAAGTTACAATGTATTAAGCTTGAATCATCATCATGTAAGCAAATATTCTACGAAGAAATTATTCGCTTGAACGTTGTCTCCCCGAATTTGCTGAAATCTCAGCGTTGCAATTGGAGGCATGAAGGCGATTACTTAGTGGCAAATGCAACAAGCCAATAACTGAAACTTAGAAATACGTTGCTAAAAATATAACAATTAGTAGCTTGAAAGATATAAAAGCAGGAGTTAGCTATGTTTCAAGTGTTTCGAAGTCCCAATTATAATATTCCGATTCCTTATTATCTTATCAATAAACGAGTATCGCATTTACTCTGATCATAAACTGTTTTCCGTATTTCCCTGAATTATTCGATACAGATAGAATCACTAATCCCTCTATCGGAGAAGGATAATCGCTTCTTGTCCCGCGATTATCTGAGTAGCGAATTAATTGTTGAGTATAACGCGTTAATATTTAAGTGTATTTAAAACGGACAGACTGTCGAACTAATCCATCGGCAGATAGTCGTTCTACTTATCTCGAGAGCAATTGATTGTCTAAGGATTAGTGTCGCGATCCGGCAAACGGAAGTGCCGTTAGCGTAAGTCTAAACGAAAGGTCACTAACCGTCAGTCTGGTTCAGCTTTTAGTAGGCGTGTCATTCAGCTCTCCCGTCTCGACACATACTAGTCATGGGACATGTTTTTATGACAAGCACATTTAATTGGAAGAGGTATATAATATAGGTAAGCAAATTGCAAATATCCAGTCACTAAATTGTAAGATAACATATAACAAAGATGTAAATTGACTTTATTTTAATATGTGGTCCAAATTCTTGTCTTTTTATACTTGTATGATCTCCCTACATCTTATCTACCTTCCCTAACCTTATTTCTGAACTTAAATCTGGTACAGTCATATTTGTATATATTATTATTTTTGCAGAATAGCTTTTGAAATCAATTGTATGGTCTCCAGTAGGTAAGAGCATGATTACTCTCCTTCTCAAGATAACAGCCTTATATTGTATGATATGATAGATATCCTGTCATCAAAATCAATCCTTTTCATCTGATTAAGAAGGACACAAACTTCACCTGTACTTGGACGCTTGACAGGGTCAGCATCCCAACAATGCTGAGCAAGTCTCTTGTATTTATCTGGTGCTGAATCAGGCATTGTTGGTTGTAGTCCACTCAAAATATCATGTATTAAATTTTTATCAAATTGTCTATCTTGAAAAGGTGCTTCACCAGTGGCCATCAAATACATGATAATACCGAAAGAATATATATCTGATTGTTGAGTAAATTTGCGTGTATGGAGGACTTCTGGTGCAATGAAGGGTAAACTACCTTGAACTGTTGATTTTATATTCAACTCACACTGCTGTGAAAGACCAAAATTACAAATGAATGGATTGTTGTTATGCAAAACTATGTTTCCACCATGAAGATCACAATGCACATATCCTGATAAATGTATATGATGCAGATGATTTGCAATGGTTTCCAAAAGTTGTATTTTCATCCTCCATGTCAGGTTGTTAATATTTCGATCCAAATAAGACAAGAGGCTACCATTATTAGCATATTCCATAACAATCATGTACTCTTTTGTTTCTGGGTGTTGCATGACTCCATACACTGATAGGAATGAGAGTGAATATGTGGAAGCTTGGTTCATGCACTTTACATGAATTCTGAACTAATAAATAAAAATAAATACAGAGTCAGCTTCATATTAAATACCCATTTATCAATACTATCAAAATTGCTTACCTCGTTAACAAGCAGATCTTCTGCTTCATCAAAATGCTTGAAACGTTTGAGGACAACCATTTCTGGTATACGCTGTGCTTCTGAATTTCTATACTTGGCAGTATAGACTGTTGTATAACTCCCAGATCCAATCTCCTTAATTTCATCAAAGTCACTATACTGCATATCTTCACGTTCATTAATACTTGGACTAAGTCGTATGAACCTGTTTAATATTGCATGTATTTCATGGTAGAAAACTAAATAATATTCTTTGGTAGATGGTGACAGAGTGATCCCAACAACCCAGACATTGTCTGGGTTTAATATCTTTGGATGTTCTTTAGTCAGCTATTTGAGTAAACAAATACAGGGTTGTTATAATAATATTGACTATATATATAAACATAAACACACAATGCCACTTAAATTAATTATACTATTTTGCATTGTATATATGTAAAATAATTTACCTGATAAAAGTCAAATGCCTGAGCATTCCATCCATCAGCTATCCATTTGAGTGTCACTCTTGTTGGTTCATTTGCTGTTTGCTCTAACCAATCTGCTACATGTGTGCATCCATGTCGTAATGATGCCATCTCTTGTACATTTGTCAATGAAGAGTATTCTATCCATTGTATATAGGCATCATTTTCACTTGCCATATTATTCCATGACTTCATTATAAATGAATCCAAGGACTTGTTGCCTGTAGTCCAATCAAGAGGTGTTGGTGCTTTACACTCATAACAGAATGTCTGAATTTGATGGTTCAACTGGCAAGCATTTGCCAGACATAGTCCAACCTCGTCTCCTTCTTTTATTAAACAATACTTTTGTATACTTGCATCATAAGTGAATCCAATGGTAATCCAAACATTTGTGGTAAGAATATCTGGATGCTCATCACATAACTAGTGGAATGATACATAGGTCAATATTTATTTAACAATGGATAAACATAATATATTCATCTTTGATAGTCACCTCGTTATAATATAAATTATCTGTCTCATCAGTTATCTCAAGTGGAATCAACTTAGCTTCTTCACAATTAGGTGGACCATCAATGTATGCCACACCATCATTAGTAATAGTAAACCTATCAATACAATCAAATGGAATCCACTCCAAATAGGGTTCATTTGCAGAGTTTGTTTGTAATTGAGAATTCTTAATAAACTCATCAAGTTGCGTATTGTTGCTAGTCCATCCGTTGGATAATTCTTTACGGCCACAGATGCACCACACTGGACTACATCGGAGTATTCCACATGCGGAGCAGAATCCATATCGAGAATAATAATGGTAAAACCTTCTATCGGCAACCATGTAATAGCTACCGTCGTACTCGGTGAATCCATATATGCTTGCGTTGCGACGTTTAAGCCATATGGAATATCTTCTGAAGTTGTTGCTATTACCATCGTACTTGTGTGTCGGACGTGAGTGTATTCTGGCGAACTCATATACAAATGTCTGTGTACATTCTTCGCTATTTCCAAGTAATAGTAACATGACGGTTGTCCTCCTCATTACTGCGTAGTAGGCGTTGGAAAATTGACTTGTCGTTATGTTGGTAATTTGCGAGCAATGAATCCATTTAAGCTCTCTAATATATTCACTTTCTGAGAAGGATTGGACCAAGTCGCTAGCCATTGTTTTGAATAAAAAAGTTTTTTCGAGCAACAATTTCGGAGAGAGATTCGGAGTACAATCTTATAAAATAATATCTTTCGGGGTTAATCTCCGGTTCAGATAATCGGGAATTTACCTACCTGCAGGTCGTGCAGGCTCAAATACTCCTCCATAAATAGAAATATTATGGACTGTACGACGTATCAGGTTGTGCGACCTGACAGGTAAATTATAACAGTTGTGTTACATCGCACATTTACACAACGTGCGCAAGCATTCTATATTCATTTTTCTTTGACACGTTCACTGCTCGCCCTCGTTCTGATAGAATTAAAGGAATAAGAAATTCACATTCCTCCGTGAAAATACTCGGGGAATGCGAAAGCATACTTTACTGATACAACGGTAAATTTTCAACATTATATCTAGCTTATCTGCCAATCCACCCGAGTTCGCCATCGTGGATTCACACGAGGATAACATAACACTCCGCGTTTTTGGACCCTTTACATGTACGGTCCAGCACAATTCATTTTTGCACTAAGAACACAAATTCAGCAACGGTACTGGAATGACGCATTTTATTGGCGTTATTTTTGAGCCAGTTCCTTCAGAACAATTCAATGTAATGCTGGATTCTTTTTAAAGAAACGACCCTTTTACCGATAACCCTGTTGCAATAAGGAGAGAAATTATACTAATGTAATTCCTTAACTGAAGGAAGAAAGAGCGATTAATCTTAGATTTCGCTCTTGAATGAATTTTTACGTAGACGACTATTCACTACTACTAAGACTGCTACGTACGTACCAACTATAGTATTCTATTTTTCAACAGAATCGGACATGTCAATACACATTCCAACATGTCAATACACATTCCAACAATACAATTGTACGCTTCTTATATAATTATTACGCTATATTCTTTGGGTGTACCATACATACCACCAGCGGAAATTGATGACATTAAATTCAGTCTCACTGGGTGCGTCTTAAATAATATTGTAACTCGCCACGTCTGGATCATCTGACACTGACATCATGGGCGAAGATTTGCTTAGTATAAGATGTAGGTGCACAACCAACGAAGGTAATATTCATAGAGCCATCTCGTAATGTGTTGATCAGTAATATAATAATATTGCGCAATGATAAATATCCTGGCTACATTATCTCTGATACTAACAACATATTTTAAATACAAATGTCACATGTTCAATTTCTTAGATTGATTAGATCAATCTTATCAGACAAATATTAAATAGTTTGTCGATCATAAAACATTAATTAATATTAATACGAATTGAGAAAAATGCTAAGAAGAGCTTTAACAACAGCTGCAAAGAAGACAAAGTTGACAATTGGATTAATTCCTGCAGATGGAATAGGGAAGGAGGTTACTCCGGTATATTATCAAGCATTAAAGACTACTGCTATGTGGATTCAGATACATTCAGTGCTAAATAATTTCTACACATTAGGCTGCTGTTGCAGTTCTCGAATCACTTAAAGGACCGCTCCAATTCTCATTCATAAATCTGGATGCAGGATTCGAACATTTCCAAAAAACAGGCAAGGCTTTGCCCGAAAAAACTGTAGAAACATTAGAGACTGCTTGCGATGGGGCTTTATTTGGTGCCGTCAGGTGTGAATGCGGGAGGAGCACTAACAGTCATGTGTAAAGAAACTCGCAATTTATAATAATTTTGCTGTCCTTCGTTGTAGTTCTCCATCGCATAGAGTAGAAGGATACTCGTCCCCAATAGTTGGCATGCGCAAGAGGCTTGATTTGTATGCGAACATAAGACCGGCGGTTTCTGTTACGTCTGCACAGAACGCTAATCAAAAGCCTGTCGACATGTTGATAATTAGAGAGAACACAGAATGTCTGGTTGGTATACTATTATCTCGACACGTAGTCTTTTCTTTCCTCACGGTTACATTCTCATTCGACTCACTTTTCGTTAATCCCGTCTTTTCTCGCACGTAGTACATAAAACAAGAAAAAATCGAAACTGATCCGACGTCTTCTTTAAAAGTAGCCTACGCGACCCGCAAAATATCCGAGCACGCATCCCGTCGTTGCGGCAAAGTCGCGTTCGAGAGCGCGCTCAAGCGTGACCGTCTTCGTCAGTCTGTTCCTCTCAACCAACGTGTCTGGAAGGGCAAGCCGAAAGTGACGATCGTTCATAAAAGTAACGTGCTCAGCATTACAGATGGACTGTGGAGAGAGACTGTTAGACAGGTGGCGAGTGACGAGAAATATAAGAATGTTGATGTCGACGAGCAGTTGGTGGATTCGATGGTGTAAGTTGCGGAAAAAACGGGTTGTCGTAAACGAGTCTCGAAACGTAGTTTCATAAAGAGATTACTTAATAATTTTGTACATACAATGATCATAGCTATCGTATGTACCTCGAACCACAAGCATTTGACGTTGTCGTTGCGCCAAATATGTATGGAGATATTATCAGGTAAACAGCGTCAACGCTCTCGTTCAGTTTAAAAGTGACGTTTCTCTTCTAAGCGTACTCTTTCTTTCCTATAGTGACGGTGCGGCAGCGCTAGTAGGCAGCCTTGGCTTGGTTCCAAGTGCTAACGTTGGAGACAAGTTTGTTCTCACCGAACCAGGTACTTTATCATCTTTTTTTACTTTTGCCATATCGTTCGTTTCATTGAAGTATACATATATTCGCTCACTCCTCTCCTTTTTCAGTACACGGCTCAGCTCCAGACATAGCCGGGCAAAATAAAGCAAACCCAATTGCAGCAATCAGGAGTGCTGGGTTATTGCTAGAACATCTCGGATATCCGGATGAGGCACTTTCGATTTATAACGCTGTAGATGCAGTGATTAAAGAAGGAAGTGTGCTCACGCCGGATATTGGCGGACGATCTACTACTGATCAAGTGACGAAGGCCATATTAGATAAATTGTAATGAGGCGAAAAGGGTGAGGAGGGAAACTCGGTAAAAAATGGTTGTATATAAAATAAATGTAGCGTATGCATGGGCATCAAATGGTTGGTCATGTTGCCATTTTTTGGAATTGATTTCACAATAAAATATGGGTTTCCTCATAAAAAGTGACCACTACTTTCCCGCTCACTCTATTTCTCACCGCTCTCGTGTCTTTGTACAATCTTTATTAGTTGCACTAAAAGATGCATTTCAAGCCTCCAACATTTTCTCATCACATCCGATTTATTCCTTGACCCTCCGCCGCTTATATTCTTCCAAAATTTCTTTATTCTCACCGCTTCCCCAAAGCCCACAAAACAGGTCGAATTCGACTTGCTTTACGACCCCCAACGGATCCATCGATGCTGACGCGATCAAACTTTTCATACTTCTCACGGCTTTCACCGAATTCCTCTTCCTTACGGAACCATGTTCTCCTTCCATCGGTCCTTGGAAGTAAACGAAAGGATCGAGGAATTCGACGGATTTCGAGACGGATTCGCCGGATTCAGAGAGTGTGTTGGCAAAACCCATGTCGAGGGCCGACTGGCCGGCGATTTCGCCGCTTGTGGCTAAAAGCTTTAGGGCCTGGATTGGTAAAAAAAAAAAGTTGAACAGTGCGAGTTGCGATTGAGCAAGATAGAGAAACGAACCAGAAGAGAAGGGGGCATTCGGGATGAAGAGATTTACCTTTGCACGACCGACAATTCCAGCCAGTCTTGCTCCTCCGCCCCACACAGTCGAGGTCGCCTAACGGAACAGTTGACGATAAAATTTTAATATATAATTAGCATACTCTATGAGATTGTGTTTCCCATCTTGGTTTTGATATTGTATTCAAAACAAAAACTCACCATCTTGACTTGCTACTGTCGCCAAACACCATTACCACAATTGATAATATATTTAATATACAATTAATACCAATCATTCTTCCCCCAAGTTTTCTACGCAATCTTGCCCCATATCAACCATACCACAAACCGCACTACAGCCGAGTGCGACAAGATTCGATAGTCACAACTGGTCGTCAATTCCGCTCCACCGCCAAGTGCGTAACCTTCAATAGCTGCTACTGATACTAAAGGAAGCCGAAAGAACCGTAGCAGAGTGTCTTGCATGACGCTACCCATTTTTGCGGCACTTGTTGAATCGTTTATGTGATCTTTTGCTATGTTCAAGTCTATTAATTTGATTATGTGATAGCATAAGTGAGGAATGAGGATTGTTGAAGAAGAAAAAGAGGGAGGATTGGGCGATGAAAAAGCATCAGATGTTACCTAATCCGGCTATAGTCATCATGTGTGATTGAAGGAGGTTTAGAGAATTCGTTTGTAGTAGGCGAGAATGCGGAAGAGGAAAAGGCGTTGTCGATATGTGAGTAAACTCGTAAAACAACCACATCTTATAAGACCAAACATCTATGCATTGATGGATTATTATTCATCTTTATATGTGCAGGATTACTCACAGCAAAAAGACTTGTTTCCACTTCCAGTCAATATAACGGCCACCAATGCACTCTCTTCCTCTGATTCCACTTTCCCTTCAATTATACTTTGTAATTTATCGACTGCATCTGCCAATTGAGCCATCATTCTACCACACAATGCGTTGTGTCGTCCTGGGTTCCTTTAAATGAGTCATGGTTTTCAGGAAAGCTATACTATGCGGGCCATATAGCTCGTTCTCCTCGTTCCCTCTTTCTTCCTTTTTCCTACTAGGCCGCCTCGGGTTTATCCTACCTTAGACTAATCAAAGCGATCCCAGGAGCGAATTTTGTATCAAAGTCGACAGAACCACATCCCAAACTCCTCAGCTCCTCGCGCGTCCTTCGCAAGTCTGTTGCAGCCGAGTATAATCTAATTTGATGTCTGATGTGGGATGACAAACGTGAACGCAAGTTGCGGGAAATTACAGCATTCATCTACGTTGAACAATGCGGTGTAGATAACGATAACGGATGAATAGGAAGTAACTGGAATGTGACATGTTAGTGATTGAGATTGATCAATCCTGTGTGTGCTGATATATATGGCAAATCATACGATGTGCAAGACATTGCAGGGATCATATTATTGACCCCGTTTATATTAATATCACTTGATTGAAACGTGTCGAACGACAGAATGATTGTATGTTAGTATTATTGTTACGTACGTATACCATAAATAATCCTACTTTTAATATTAATATCACTTTTAATATCACTTTCGATACTTTTCTCGCTCAGATAATTAACCAGGGTCGATGTAAAAGATTTAAGCACCGCGAGCTTTACGAGATAAAATAAAGCATGTTATGTAAGGTTGTGGAAGACCCTTCCTATGCTGGTTAATGTCTCAATAACTATAGCATCTTTATTCTATTGCATTATTGGAGCATACAAAATGATAAATAGAAGGGAGTGTTTAGGTGGGTGAATAAGACCAACTTTTTAAAACATTGCTCGTCACTTTATTCAATATGAGAGTGTGCTATACACATTAATATTAATGCCTCTCTTTTTATATTGTCGACTGCTTTATTATGTTACCATAATTCGTTACGTTTATAACAACTTGTTTGTATAAGAATGCGAGTTTCAAAATTGAACAAAGTTTTTTTTTGTGACTGCTTTATCCTAATAAGGATTCGACTTATTAATATGGAGTTTCATAGATCAGGTGTTAAATATTTACATGCTAGAGAATCCAATCAATCGCATTCTGATAACATATTCCCTTTGATGTTTACGAACGTCGTGATTACCGATTACCAGGAAAGGTGGTTATTAATATATATTTATATTCTAATCAAATGTCTTGTTTTAGCAATGCTTAATTTGCATATCTGGCATAGCATGATGGTTGTTTATGTGATCCGATTGAGACAATTCCTGCCCAATCGGATCAATGCCAAAATTATCATATAATTTGGCCATTTCGAAATAGTCACCATTTGACGTCATTAACGTTATGTTTATTAGTGCATTAGATTATTGCGATGTGACAATTTCGAAACGGCCAAATTATTACAAATCGAGCGTTCTAGACAATCATTTCTTGGCAAACATGTGCGCATATATGGCCCATGATGATCATAATGCAAGCATAATAATACAATGGGACGTAATAATAAAAAAACATTGCCACATTTTCTTTTTTATTTTGGGCATTACACCAAGTACACGTGAACGAAAGTCTCTAGTCGTTCATTCATATAGCATTTCCCCGAATGCTTGCTCCTTTTGGACAAAAATGTCAACTCATTCGGGAATACTTTGTGGGAATCGGCTATTATATATAGATCGTATATCACTATATTATGAAGTCCTTATTATTATCTTGGTGGGGACGAAAATCGTGAAGGATCGTCGATCTAACCTAACTGCGCCTGGGAATTTGATACTTGATAAGTCGAAAAGATATTCCGCGGCGTGATATTTTTGTTGCTATGTCCCGGATTGATAAATAGGGTTACGTTGCCCACGCAAAAACATCGTAGAATAATTCTGTTTCAGAAAATGATAGTGACAAGTCTATTAGTCAAGTGTATTTTGCTGTCGATAGTGTCGTTTGCTGTGAAAGGAGAAGAAACACCCCGTATATGGAATTACTATGAGAGGTGAGATCTGACACGTTCATATAGATTCTAATTCAAGAGCATTTGTGTTAAGGACATGCCGTTTATGCCTTTTCAGGGTCATAAAAGTCGTTCTCTCCAGTACGGATTACAGTGATGTAATGGCGGATCCATATTTCTCTTATCTTGTAAGCTCCCCTTACGTGTTGACAATGTATGCTACGTCGAGTCATATTCTAATAACATTGATCTATTTGCAGGCTGAGCAAGGCATTCTTTTATCAAATTCTCACGCAATATGGAGACCGTCTCAACCAAATTATATAGCAATGATCCATGGTAACAAGGGAGGAGTGGTAAGCATTACTATGACGTGAGAAAGGTTATTTATTTATCTTCATTATGAATCATGGAATAATCCGGCACACTGATTCTTATGTGATCCCATGAGTAGTGATTGTAACAGTCGCCTTTAACCGTCTTGATAAAAATGCAGCTCTTTAATACAGACTCGGACGTGGATGGTCCGTCTCTTCCAGAAAGATTAGAAGAGAGAAATATTACATGGAAGGCATATATGGAGAACTATCCAGGTACATATCGTCAATCATGTAACAGCATGTATTTGAATAATCACGTGTATTCGTAACGAACATTGTATACTTTTACTACAGGGGATGGATTTACGGACTCGCATGACGAGCAGAATTTATATTACAGAAAGCATAATCCATTCATATCAATGACAAACATACGCGAAAATCCAGACATGGTGGCCAAGATAGTAAACGCTGATCAACTGAAAACGGACATGGAGAATGGTGATGTACCCGAGTACTGCTTCTATGTGTAAGTATGATCCACTTTACTTGCTCATCCAATTAATCTCGTGGGCATCAATCCACTGACTTTTTTTCTTTTCTTTTTGGGTAATCTCGCAGACCGAATATTAAGCATTCTGGTCATGAGACAAACGTCACATACACATCAAACTACATACGTTACGCTTTAATGCCAATTCTTCAGCCAATTCTCACGTCATCTAGAACACTTCTCATAATAACGTATGATGAGCCAGCATCGTTAATCGAGATTGCTACTATCAACCATATCTTTACATTATTAATTGGCCCAAATGTATTAAGACCTCGTATACATGAGGATGCATCGTATTATAATCACTATAGCCTACTTGTAAATATAGAAGATAACTGGAATCTTACCAGATTGGGGACAGAACACGAACGTGATGCAAGTATAATAGACCCTAATTTGTTCGTGGGTTAAGAACAGACGAGTAAATGTACAGATTATGAGGACATTGATGATAGCATTCAACCCACAAAGACTCTACTAGACATTTAATACAATAATATAATTGTAGTATCCTTAATAACACTAATAAAAGTTGGTTAGATTATCAACATCTGCAAAGCCACAATTCGCGGACAACAAATGTCAGGAAGGAACCCGATAAACATTAGATTGGTATATGGGTCATGGAAAGAGAAATTCTGCGTTTGCTATAAACCACCAGGTATGATATTCGGTCGTGCTCGCATCATAATATCGAGCATAACGACGGATTACAAAATAACGGACAAACACAGGCATTACAGTCCAGCACAATGACTCGAATAGACCAACAATAAACGGAGAAGCCCAAAAGCACTTGCAAGCGGGACAACGCGTGTACAATGTCCATAGGTAATTGCAATACTATAATTGACTTTGACCTAGCTCACAAAATAACAGAGACTCTCTATTCTGTATGCGAAAAAGACTGGATAAACTCACACAGGTAGACAAAGTCGACGCTCACGCCAAAGCTTTTATTAAACTCACGTTCGACCATTATTCGAAAGGGCCTGCTCGTCTTGGCATTTGACCCAGAGACAGCAAATATTCTAGCAAACTCGCTCAGAAACGATCAATGGAAGAAATGGTTTGCACAATTGATTGGTATTATCGCGACTGATGGGTTATAGAATGTCTATTGAAACGATCGTTAACATTCAAGGTATAGAGCGTTAGTAAGACTTCCAACCGATATGAGCCAACTGCCAAGGCAATCCCTTTATCTGCAAGGAACTATGATTGCACCAGCAGGACGATTAGCAAAGAGTGGAAGGTTGCATAGTTGGATAACAAGGTATGAGAATGTAAAACGAAACAAAGCATTGTAAAAAACAACTCATTGCAACTTTTTGTTTCAAGGTCACCAGCAACAATCCAACCTTACAAAATCCAATCACCTGAACAAGTCGATTCCAACACGACCACCATCGATAGTCCCACTATGGAAGACAAAGACACAATGTCTCCCTTGACTTTACTCTCTCCCCTTCACTTGACCCATCTAACCTTCCACCACAACAAACTTCCTCACTCTCTGCATTCTACATCTCTTGCCAACTCTCTCTTTGCCCACTCTGTTCCACCTCGTTACCCTTCTTCCAAACCCTCTTCCACATCATTCTATCTTGACTCTATATATCCTACTTCTCAGACGGTTCTGTACAATCTTTTATTGCACACAGGCCGGACTCATCAGATTCGCGTACATTTGGCTGAAGCGGGATTTCCCATTGTGGGAGATTACGTATACGAAAATTTACGAAGAAGAAACGCGTACGATCCTGATGCCGAACTGGCGTTGCAAAGTTGTAGAATTAAATTTCCTATGCCTGGGGTAGATGGAGAATGGGTGGATGTTAAAGCTGAAATCCCTAAAGATTGGGATAAATGGATGGTGGAATAAAGAGAAACAAGAATGAAGGAATTGGGAAAAGAAAAATAGCAATATAATAGAAAATTACGGTATGTCATTGAATTAAGTTAACCCAGTAGGCCCAATTATCTGCTCCGGACTACAATCAAAATGCTGCGTTGTAGAAGGCAGTATAGATTCTACAATTGTGAATTCTATGAATACGTCTTTTGTATGTGAGCATTAACCGGAGATTCGGTTTCGATTGCCAGAATTGTTAGCCTACATCCCCTTTTGGATGCATTGTGCGACCATAAGTTATTCAACGCGTTTATCGGCGTGTCATGATGATCGTCGTTCATTATTCACCGCAAGCTTTTACCTGAATTACTTTCGCCTCGCCAAGCTGGTCAACATGCGTGAATATGTCGCAAAATCCGTTACTATCCAATTTCCGTTTGATCCATACAAATGCCAAGAGGTATTCATGGAAAAAGTCGTCCTTGCCTTGCAGTCAAGCGCAAACGCGCTTTTGGAAAGTCCAACTGGAACCGGAAAGACGTTGTGTTTGTTATGTGCCACACTTGCTTGGCGTGAAGCGTATCTAGCCCGTCGGCAACTAGCTCAGGCTCTTTCGCGAGGTTTAATGGACAATTTTAATGATGACTTGCGGCGTTCTTTGGATACATCGGTATCGACTTCACCAGAGAAAGGTAAGAAAATTAAAATTGTAAAATTGTATCCATTATGTTCTTGTTAAAGATAACGTAATGCATGTATGTTACGAACGAATTTGATTTTATAGAGGATTATACTAGGCCTCCCCCCACAATATACTATGCTTCTCGTACCCATTCGCAATTGTCGCAGGCAGTTAATCAATTGAAGGCAACTGCGTACAGGTTAGCCATGAACGTGCATCACTGCAGCTTTTCTTAAATCTAAAAACCACATTGATATTTTTGTTTAGCCCCAAAGTCTGCGTTTTAGGCTCTCGGGACCAACTATGCATTAATAATACAGTGCAGAAACTTCCCCATAGCGCTGCTCGAAATATGGTCTGTCGTCATCTGGTCAAAAAAAAGGCTTGTCAATTTCACAAAAACGTCAACAGTATGATATCTATGCGCGTGATAATTATGGTATATCTTTGGGCGCTGTCATTTCACGGCAATAAATTGTGTTTGCAATTTTGTAGTTACAAAAACAGATACAAAGTTTGAGCGAGAAATTATGGACATTGAAGAAGTCGTTTCTTTCGGGAAGGATCATGGGTGCGTCGATGTGTGTGTATGATGACTATTCAAAGAACATTTGCTGACTGGGAATTTCTGCTTTACCAAAGAGCTTGCCCTTACTATGTCACACGTGAAAATCAAAACACGGCAGATATCATATTTGTGCCGTACAACTACTTGATTGATGCCAGTGCTCGCAAAGCGCAGAACATCGATGTGAACAATGCCATAATAATATTCGACGAGGCCCATAATTTGGTCCGTAGATTCTTTCTTGGGTTCAAATATTTGTTTGTAATATCACCTAATGCTTTCAGTGGAACTAAATCATAGGAAGGTTGCTGCTGCGAAGCCACATCTTTTGAAATGACGTCGTCAGAGATAACTGGATCTCTTGAAGAAGTGCAATACTGTATGACCGAGACATTATCTCCTGGCAACATAAACTCAAAGGACTTTGAACTTTTAAGAGGTAAATAGCACATATAAGAAGTTTACCATGCCATAATTAAAGCTGGGTAATAACGATTTCTCGTGTTTTTATATCGTGTAGATGTATTGGCTAAACTAGATTGTGAAATTAAAAATCTTGACGTTCACACAAGACCCGATCAAAGTTACCCAGGAGAAAAGATATATGAAATTTTGGATAAGGTATATAAGCAAGCTTTTTATTGTAAAAATTGCAACGACGCGTTTACAACTTAACGTTTTGTGGCGCCCCGTAAAGGCACAAATCAATTATAATACTTTTCCAGGCTTGAAAATTCTCATGGAAGAAGCGGCCAACCGGGTCCTGTTAGGTAAGCCTATAAAAAGTTCACTCAACCCAATGTGAAATAATACTCACAAAGGTGTCTGTTTGTAGATCGAAAGCGTTCTCGCTGCATGCTTGATCACCTCTTATCAGCTTTGAAAATAGTCTTTGGTGAGGCAGGCTCAACAGAAGCCGAACATTGTAAACAGATATCCAAGTATTACAAGGTATGTTACAGTTTGCTGTTTCACTTTATTGTTGCCAATTGTAGTTATAATTGAAACGTTGTCAATTTGTTAGTTGCATGTCTCGCTAGAAAAGAAGGAGGGTGGTCGATTATCATTGGGTAGTTGATACTATCTTGAGTCGTACCAGCTGTTTATACCACATATTCACATATCGATATTGATATTCTGTTGACAATTAGGGAATGGTAGAATCGTAAACTTTTGGTGTTTCAGTCCTGGTTTGGCTATGAGAGACCTTGTCAGTGGAAAGTGTCGATCTGTCATTCTTGCCAGTGGTACTTTGGCGCCGCTGTCTTCGTTTGCAACTGAACTTGAGATGTAAGTATGTTTGTACGTTTTTACACCAACATGTCAGTATCGAGTCACATAATCATTAACGTTCGACGTATTCTTAGTGATTTCAATGTTCGCTTAGAGGGTGCTCATGTTATCTCCGCCGATCAGGCAATGGTGTCTATCGTTTGCAAGGGGCCGTCAAGAATTTCGTTAAACTCAAGCTATAATAATAGGAATGACGAGAATTATCAAGCCGATTTAGGAGAATGCATTAGTAAGCAACTCACGAAAATATCTGGGACATTTATAAGGCCGTTTTCGAATTAATAATCATACAATTTACAGTTGACTTTAGTAGAACTATTCCGGATGGATTGATCGTTTTTTTCCCGTCTTATGGCGTTATGACTGATTGTATTAATATATGGAAGCGCAAGGTATTTGGATGCCGAAAAGCGTTGCTATCTTAAGACATTGTATTCACGTGTCATGTTTTGTTTGTAGCATTCTCGTGGAAACCGCAAGAGTATTTGGGATTCGATTATAGATATCAAGCAAGCAATTATTGAACCCAAAAACAAACAGGAATTTGTCAAGGTTAGAAATAAAGCCGAACCTGTTCTGTTTTGTATGAAACATATTGACTGAATGAAGGGCTTTTTTAGGCAATGGCAGAGTTTAATATGAAGGTTGCAGACAACTCGAATGGTTCCATATTTTTCGCTGTTTGTCGCGGCAAAGTCTCCGAAGGTCTTGACTTTTCCGATGCTCGGGGGAGAGCAGTAATTATAACAGGAATACCGTACCCACCATTTCGTGAACCAAAAGTAAACATGTCTCAGTAATGATATTATCCAACATCGCAATCTCATATAGGTTCTGTGACTTTATTAGGTGGTATTAAAAAGACAGTATTTAGACGAAGTAGCGAAAAAACAAAAGACGAGAGCGAAGGTATTTAAGACTGATCTGAATTTATTGTTTGGATTGACTCATTGTCTGATCTGACTTTATTCTAGGCACTATCGGGTGATGAGTGGTATCAACAACAAGCAGTGCGAGCAGTCAATCAAGGTAAGTTTTATTGTGCGCTTTGTTAACGTAGACTCATCAGGCTAATATGTACATTTCATGTCAATTCCGAGCTAGCCTTGGGAAGGGTCATTCGCCATAAAAATGATTATGGTGCAATACTTTTATGTGATAACAGGTAATTCAGCTGCAACACTCTTATTATGCGAGTCTATTGGATCTGATCATTCTTCTCATGTTTTAGGTTTGCGAACTCGAGAAATTTATCACACTTACCCGTTTGGGTTAGGCCATTTGTGAGAGTTCCAAAGAACTACAACGAAGTGAACGGGCAATTAGCATCGTTTTTCCAAAAGATGACAACAGTAAGTCAAAAACTATGTAGTGGTCAAATTTAATTCTACGACTACAATATCAACCAATCTTCTTAAGTGCAAACGTCAAGTGACAAGTCGGGCCAAAGTCAACCAATCACAAGGTGTCACATTACGCAATGATGTCCAGAAAGTGCAGGTATTTGTTTAGTGGGGGCTTGCATGGGAACGGGTAGAATTATGACGTAATTCATGTGATCGTATTATGTCGAAATAGGAAATTCTCAAACAGATAGAACACAATCATACTCTCGATACTGTCCTCACAACGATCACAACGATAGAGACAGATACTACAAAGAAGCGCAGGCCTTCAATTACTGAATCGCCGTCTGTTATGGTAAGTAAAAGACAGGTTGTTTGAAAAAGGACTATTACTTATCAATTATATGTATTTATAATAGATCCATAAAGTTCGTGATACCAACACAGATGCATCAAAAAAGGCATTTCCGCGGCGTAATGCACTGGGGATGATAGTGACGAAAGATAAATAAAACATACTTTATTATCTAGTATAACAGAATTGTACCGATATGTAATGCAATTGATCCACTATTTTGAGACTAGTGCAAACTTTAACCAACAGAACAGCCTACGTGTAACCTAATGGGGTCGATATAAATACACCCTTAACTTAAATGGATCGTATTTGATTTGTTGCTTCTACTCCAGCAATTATGTCAACCTTCACAGTAAAAACTGTCCCAACGACTCCGTACGAAGGGCAAAAGCCCGGGACAAGCGGACTACGAAAACGCGTGAAGGTTTTCCAGCAAGAGAATTACACAGCAAATTTTATTCAAGCGATATTCGATGCCATGCCATCGCCTGGACCCAAAGGGGCTACGTTAGTGGTGGGCGGTGATGGAAGGTATTATTCGGAAGATGCCATTAAGATCATTATTCGACTTGCTGCCGGAAACGAGGTTTGTTTCTGGGAACCAAAACTGTTTGGATAGCGGGATACTCGTTAGTATAAGAACTGGAACATTTGATCTACGCAAAACGTTTAGGTTGCCAAGTTGATTGTTGGTCAAAATGGTATTCTCTCTACTCCTGCAACGTCCAACATTATCAGGAAACGTCAGACTAATGGCGGGATAATTTTAACTGCATCTCATAATCCTGGAGGTAAAAAATTGATTTGTATAAAAAGCTATCAAGCGGATCGTTATCATATTTATCTATCAGTGCTATTTTTCCCATTCATTACGTATTGTAAATAGGCCCCAACCATGACTTTGGAATAAAGTTCAATAGTAGCAATGGTGGTTCTGCGCCAGAGGCTGTTACAAATAGAGTATATGAGATATCTAGGAATATCAATCAGTATTATGAAGCCAATATTCCTGAAGTATGGAACCAAAAGTGTAGTTTTGTAACATTATCAGTCTATATGCATCCATATATTTATATTTACTTTGATCTCCAAGGTCAGTCTCGCTTCTCTTGGAAAGCAGACCTTTGGAAATTTCACCATTGAAATCATCAATCCAGTGAATGATTATGTTGAACTAGTTAAAGAGCTTTTTGACTTTGACCTGATCAAGAACTTCTTTGTCAAGAATCCTAATTATAAAGTGCTAGTTGACAGCTTGCACGGAGGTATCGTATCTGTCGAAATACTAACCATATCATAATATTTGCGTATATCGTTTATATAATTTTCTTCTCTTCCATTCGTATTTAGTCACCGGTCCATATGCCATACGCATTTTTGTAAATGAACTTGGCCTTCCCCGATCATCAGTCCAGAATGATGTCCCGCTTCCAGATTTTGGAGGGAGTCATCCCGATCCCAATCTCGTATATGCCAAGAGTTTGGTTGATCGTATTGAAGAACTGGACATTCCTTTTGGTGCTGCTTTCGATGGCGACGGCGATCGGCATATGATCTATGGAAAGGGTGCATTTGTAGTGCCATCTGATTCTGTGGCAATTATTGCCGAATACGCCAGTATTATTCCGTATTTTCAGAGTACGGGTTTGAAGGGTGTTGCGAGGAGTATGCCTACGAGTAGGGCTTTAGATTTAGTAGCACAGGATAAGAATGTGGATTTGTTTGTAGTACCCACCGGTAAGTCATATATGGCGACATTTTTTCCCAAGTGAGATATTGATGAACACATTTATATATAGGATGGAAGTTCTTTGGTAATTTGATGGATGCTGGCCGATTATCAATTTGTGGTGAAGAAAGTTTTGGCACCGGAGCGGATTGTATTAGAGAAAAGGATGGCATTTGGGCTATACTCGGTAGGTGATTGAAGAATCATTCGCTATGGTGTGAAAGCTCGTGAACTGATAACGTTTATACAAAGTGATATCTGTAAAATTATCAAACGATTTCTAATAAGTTATGCTATTTGCAGCTTGGTTGAACATCATTGCTAAGGTCAATGAAACAAAACCTGGTTCGGGCATCAAAGACATTCTTAGAATGCATTACGAGAAATACGGTCGTTACTTTTATTTGAGGTAATTTCCTCCATCATTGAACTCAAATCTTCTTTACAATTAATTCAAACATATTGAAACGCAAAGTATCCAATGTTAACAGAACAGATTATGAAGAAGTTGAGTCTGAAAAAGCTAACAGAGTGATAGATCATTTGCGTGATCTAGTTGGGCCATCGAAGGGTACGTTCTTTGGTAAAACCTTCGGCGAATTCACCGTTAAGGATGGAGACGACTTTGAATACAGAGATCCCGTTGATGGAAGTATATCATCCCACCAGGTAATTATAACGATATCAGTTGGTGGCGCTTTAACTTCTGCCCATATCTAATCCCATTGTCTCCACTCTAACAAAAGGGTATCCGTATATACTTTACGGACGGTTCGCGTATAGTGATCAGGCTTAGCGGAACTGGTAGTCAAGGTGCTACCATTAGAGTATACGTTGAGAAATACTCAAAGAATCCTAGCGAATATGATCTAGAGACTCTTCCAGCCGTGCAAGGACTTATTGATGCTTCACTTGAGATTTCTAAAATCAACGAGTATACTGGTAGAACAAAGCCTGATGTTGTTACTTAATTTAATTTTGTACTTATTCGTAAGGATCGCATTCCGATATTAGTAAAATTATAGCAGATGACTTGAAAGCAAAGTTCATATTTTGATATCTGGCCATTCTTATATTCATCTGCAAAAGATTCTCTTACTTCTTATCAACATCGTCAAACAACAAAAATCTATTTTCTCCAAGGCCCGTTCCGATGTTCTTAATCTTGTTAGTTCGCCCATTCTGGCTCTCCGGCTCAATTTGGTTCAATTGGTTTATCTGTCCACCCTGCCTCTTAATAACAACGTATCCTCTCTCAACCACAACTCTCTTTTCTTTCTTTTCTGGTTTCTTATCCACATTTTCGACCTCAACCAGTTCCTTTATCCTTAGAATCATGCCTGCTATATACGGTGTCTGAGCATGATAAACAGTCTGATGCAACTTTACGAATCCCAATGCTCTTACGACCCTCCTCAACCTCCTCGAAATTCCAATAACACTTCTACGCAAGGTAATTTTAAAAAATCCCAATCCCGAATTTTCATCTATTCGCGGAAGGATATTGGACGGTGGGTGTTTCTTGGTAAATCTTTTGAGGACAGGATTGTAGACGGAGCGAACAGCGGCTGGATTTCGAGGCGTGCCGTTGGCAAGACGGCCAGAAGACGGCGGAAGAACGGAAACGAGTTTTGGGCGTGATCGATGCCGGAGACGAGGACGGAGCGTGGATCTTGAAAAGCCTTTGTCGACAGGGGTCGATAGGTTTCGGATTTGGGACTTGGAAAATGTGAGTGGATGGAATCGGGAAAGAGTAGATGTAGATGGGAAAAGTGGAAATTCATGTGTTTGATGCAATCGGCGTAGTGGAAAGTCGGCGGATGTGTAGAGACCGTTGTGGTGAGAGCATGTGGTAAATGTGTTTTTGATGTAACGGAACGCGAGAGATAGGCGAGTCGATGCAAATTTTCGGATCAAGCTCATTTTTATGTAAAAAAGAAGATTTTTGTTATTATTATTATTATGCTAATTCGGGGTCGTACCATGATCTAATGCGATCGGCCGCATCGTCACTTTATTTAGAATGCACAGTACCCGCCTAAACTTTAACTCTGAATTCATTCTTAATTGAAACGCAATTTACAATAATTATAGAGTTGCTTTATTACTGCATCATTTGTAAGGAGAAATCCTTTCATAACAATGAAATTTTTATTTCGGGAAATGTTACCATTTGCCATTTTATGCAGCTGCCTAACAAATATAATAAATAAGAGCAAGCAAACCTCAGAGGTGCGATGTATGTCTTCTTTTTTACAATGTAGATAAAAAGATTCGGATAAAATATAACTTGAAATTAATTACATGTGAATGCCAGTGTTAATAAATATTTCAACTTCTTGGATGAGTCGACGGAATTTGCCGCATTGATCTAGATGCCCATGCTGCAACTACACCATGTGGATCAATAGATATTGATCTACTGAGATCAATTCTAGCTTCATCATACCGTTTAAGATGACGATAAGTGTCTCCCCTTCTACTCAGCGCAAACACATCATATGGATCAAGACTCAACGATCTATTGAGATCATCCAATGCATTTTCATATTGACAAAGCTTGCGATAGACGTCTCCTCTTCCTTTCAAAGCGAATTTGCAACTTGGATCAATTTCTAATGATCTATCGAAATCATTTAACGCAGATGCATGATTATTAAGCAGTCGATGGACTTCTCCTCTTCTACTCAACGCCCATACATAGTTCGGCTCAATTTCCAAGGCTTTATTGAATTCACGTAATGAATAACGATAGTTATGAAGCTCGTACAAGGCAGCTCCTCTTCTACTCAACATCCATGCATTATTTGGTTCAATATCCAACGCTAGATTGAAGTCACTCAATGCGTCAAAATAACATTTATGTTTGCGAGACACATCTCCCCTTCGACTCAATGCCCAAGCATCGTTCGGGTTGAGCCTTATTAATCTGCTGAAATCCTTTGATGCTTCGCCAAAAGAATGAAGCGCATATTTGACTGATCCTCTCACTTTCAGTGCCATTTTACTATCTGGTTTAATCCTCAATGACCGCTCAACGTCAGTCAGTGCTTCGTCGTGCTCGCCGCACCAGTAAAAGATATATCCTCTTCTATTCAATGCCCAAGTATTATCTGGTTCAATCTCTAAGGATTTGTCGAAATCATCCATTGCCTTGTCATCCTGACCGAAGAAATGATGGATATAGCCTCTTCTACTCAATGCGTATGGGTCCTTCGGTTGGATCTCCAACAATTTGTTAAAATCGTTCAATGCAAGATCGCACATATCAAGCTTGAAATAGAGACCTCCTCGTGTTCTTAATGCCCAAGCATTATTAGGTTCAATCTCTAACGACCTGTCGAAGTCTTTCAACGCCTCATTATAATTCTTTAGCGTGCGGTAAACGTCCCCTCTTGCTCTCAATGTCCATGCACTATTTGGCTCAAGCATCAATGACCTGTCAAAATCTTCCAGGGCATCGTCATATAGATTAATAGCATGGTAAATATCTCCTCTTCTACTCAATGACCATGCATCGTTTGGTTCAATAAATAAGGATTTATGAAGATCTTTCAATGCAATGCCATACCGACAACGTATGCGATAGACATCTCCTCGCCTACTCAATACCCATGGATCATTCCGTTTGATCTTCAATGATTTATTGAAATCTCTCAGTGCCTCAGCGTATTGATTAAGCTTGCGATAAATGTCTCCCCTTGCGTTCAATGCCTGTACGCAATTTGGTTTAATTCGCAATGATTCATTGAAATCGTTTAATGCATTGCCATATTGATTAAGCATTTGATAAACGTCTCCCCTTTTGTTCAAAGCCCACAAGTTGTTTGGCTCGATTTCTAACAATTTGTTGAGATCTTTCAGTGCATTCTCATGTTCGTCAAGCTTGCGATGGATACTAGCCCTTACTCTCAATGCCCATGCATTGTCCGGTGCAATCTCCAGGGACTCGGAGAAATCAATTAATGCACTGTCATAGTTCTTAAGTTTGCGATAGACAGAGCCCCTTGCTCTCAATGCCCATGCATTATTTGGTTCAAGCTCTAATGACTTGGTAAGATCATCCAACGCATCGTCATATCTTTCAAATACATGGTAGACATCTCCTCTTCTGCTCAATGCCCACGCGTTATTGGGTTCAATTTCCAAAGATTTATTGAGATCACTTAATGCACTGTCATATTGATCAAGCATGCGGTAGACGTCCCCTCTTCTACTCAATGCCCATGCGTCAGTTTCTTCAATTTCCAATAGACTGTCGAAATCCTTCAACGCGTTGTCGTATTGATTGAGCATTCGATACAAGTCTCCTCTTTCCCTCAATGCAGAGACATTGTTTGGTTCAACCCGTAATGATTTGTTGAGACTGTACAATAAATTACCATATTGATCGACTAACGAATGCTGACCTTGAGTTCTTGCCAACAACTTTAATCTGCTGCATACTGCTTTGCAAAGGGGTCTCTTTTCAGGGTTCTCATCCCAACATTCTGAATAAAGCCCAATGTATTCCTCAGAAGTTCCAAAACTAGGTCTGTCACGAAACCCATTTAGGCGAAGTCTACTTATGTCAGCAGGTGTTGTTAATTCTTCGCACGGTGGTCCTCCACTCGATATTTCCCATAATATTACTCCTAAACTAAAGATGTCAGACTTTTCCCCGCGAGAGTAACTGGATTTAGTAAATAACAATGAATCCATATACGCTGCCTTTCCTTCATTTTCGGATGTCGATGCTAGGTATACAACCATATCCGATAATCCAAAGTCAGTAATTTTGGCAACACCTTTATGGATAAGAATATTATTGGAATGCTAAAGATAATGAGAAGATGTAGAAATTAGAAAACTCATAATACCGACAGCACTCTTCATTTGTACTAGATACTTATAAGAACGTATCCTTAATTGCGAGAGCACGAGTTGGCACGTTAATATACATTACCAGATCTTTATGGACTACTCCCAATCCATGCAAATGCTTCAAGCCACTGGAAATACCCAAAGCGAGTGCAAGCTTGTTTGTCCACGACAATTCATGATAACAAATTCCTAAATACTCGCGTAATGTCCCCCCATCGGCGAACTCAAAGATCATACAGTAATTGTCGAGCGTATCTGACAGAATGCGAATGAAAGCATTATTTTGCAATCGTTTGGTTGTGTGTGATCAGGACGCATGTTTTGCTAGATATACCTTTGCTTAAACCCAAGAATCGAATGATACTTGGATGGTCAGCGACTTGTTGGTGAATTTGAAGCTATAATTTTATGCGTAAACAAAATAAGTGTCACATTCTGCAATTATCTTAATAGCAACAAATTCTTCAACTTGTCAAATTAATTGCACACATGTCTGTAGAATTGTCTGTAGAATTCTTCCTTTGGTCTCGTTCTGTTATGTAACAGTGACTTTATAACAACGCTTTCGGAATGCTTTAATGTCGCTTTATATACTACTCCAAGACTCCCATTACCAATTACGGTATGGCTTAAGACGTGTTCCTTTGGATAGAGTTTTATAGAGCCATTTTGAATACTTTTCTCTAACAATGCTTTGGAAGACATGACAAAAATTCCGGCCTTGTGTTTGTTACAACCTTATTTTATTTGTTGTACCTTTGGTCTGCGCCACAAGGTGACCATAATTTTTATTTCTGGAATAATAAATATGGTTATGAAATTATATTGATAATCCGAACCGCAGGTGGTTTTGGACGGATAGTATGTGTGTGTGTGTGTGTGTATTAATATGGCGAGTGGTGCTTCTTTTTTTTTTCCGTATTTCCGCGTTGTTAGGACCATTTCAAGATTGTCATGCAAGATATTATAATGTGACAATCCCGAAACGGGTCAAATCCTAAGGTAGAAAAGCATTCTAAATATGTGAAAATACAATGCACCTTCCATTTCAAGGGGTGGGGACTGCAACAAAGTGAACATTTTGTTATGTACAATAAACATAAATAGAGGCTGGTGTGGCTGAATATTAACTAATTTGACTAATGACGTTTTGATTATTATTATTCACAACAGAAAATTATGTAAATTACATTTTTAAGTTTATATCATGCCAGCATGTAACTAACACAGGCAGAACTAAACAATTTCGGCCTCAATTAAGCTGCTGATTTGTTTCTGAAATCTGTCAGAGACGCCGTCCGGTATTGACAACTCCCGGTTCTATTTCAACCTCTAAAATGGGGCATGCTGTAACAAAACCAGACAAAGTGAACATTTCATAAATGAGAGGCTGATGATGATGTAGCTGTAAAATTGACCAGGGTGACTGATGATGTTTTGCCTTGTTAATGTAATGCTCACTTTATCATACCAGAATGTGATAAATATAAACCATAACAGGGTTAATATATATAATAATAAGATTATCTCTATATAAAAAATATAATATGAAACTAATTTACATTAAATCCACTATGGAACCAAAGAATTACAGCACTATTAGAAGTATTTTAAAGAAAGCTCAAGGAGAGAAAATTGCCCCTTACATTTTTAAAATCAATAATACCCAAACTCTCCAGGAGTATCTAAATAAAGCAAAAATCACTTATGAAATTTAAATTACTTCTTTACTTTAATCAAGCTCATCTCTTATTTTCTTTAACTTCGATTTGAGTAATGTGTTGAGTCTGCTGTTTTCTTAAGAATTCAACCTCACTTTCAAGTCTTTGAATTTTATCCAATAATTCTTGCT
>CAJVPI010000374.1:0-32459 GCA_910592345.1 Paraglomus brasilianum
GTACACTCTTACCTACGGGAGATCTACCTAAACCAAGAAATAGCTATGATATGGATTCAGCTGCAGGTATGAAGACAACCCATTTGTATAAATAAAGTCAATTTACAATATTAACACCGTGCATTTCTTATAATTTAGATACGCAAACTCTTTTTTGAATAAACTTGTAATTCAACAGGCTTATCAGTTATACAAGTTTTATTCAAAGGTTTGAATTATATAACGATGTGCTGAAACGTATGTTAATATGGTTGAGTTAACAAAATGCCGAAATAAAATCGTACACGAAATCCTTATGTTAGCAACTGTAGCGTCTGTGTAAGAGCCGGAGCACGCAATCCACATCGGATGACATTTCAGCCTTCGATGGGCGTTGGTAATATGTGCCCATGATGATACGCCTAACGAGTATTGTAGGCGACTGTGTTTCCTGTTTACCATGAATAAAAGTGATTTGAGATCGTTGAGCAGAGCATGAAACAGGCGAGTGAAGTTTAGCACTTGTGCATAAATGAAACAAGAACCGCACCAATATCGGCAAACTTTCTGTCCTCGAAAATCATAAAATCATGACTTTCTGACAATGCATGTAATTTTACTATTAAGTCTTCGTCAAAATCCTCAATAATATTGTATATTTCGTAAAGCGTCGGATTTATCTCTAGCCTGCCGGACCCAAACTTTATATACGTTCACGGGCCAAAATGCGGTTGTTTCTCGTTGGTTTCCGTCAACGGATTAGTCTCGCTATATTCGGGATTAAGCGATTTGTATTTAGAAATTTGGAGTTTTATTGCTGATACTCTTCGTATTTGTATGTTTACAGCGAACAATTGCACGATTAATAATTGTATGTATTGCATATCCGCCGGCCAATTAAAACTTAAACTTGGATTTCTTTGACGATATGGTACTTACAATGCCATCAATCATATAATCGATACCAGTAAAAAAATAGTTAGACAGGAATACAAAGTAAACCCGGTTACAACGAAGAGGGCGGTGCTATTGTATTAGTAAAAAAGTTTGGTTTAAACAAGGTTTACATAGTAAATTCGGTTTAATCACTACTCCTGGTTGGTTAATAAATTCAGTTAATGAAGTTTGGCGTTTAGCCTTTTTCTACGGATTCATCTAAGCGTCGAATTATACTACGTATATATTTTACATCATTTTCTGTTGTAAACCCTTTTTGCTTAACTATACCAAGTGCTTGTCTTCCCGTTCGCACAGAAATACCGTATTTCTCGACTAAAGTACCCCCTAACATAGTACCATCCCACCATTTTGAAGCCCATGGAATGTAAAATACCATGGTACTATGATTGGTTATACCATCATATATTCCTCTCTAAAACACCAGGAACGACGCTGTTTACATGTAATACGTGCCTTTCAAATCATATTAAAGCAAGCAAGATGTTGCAAATTTTATTCGTGTTTCGTAAGATGCAAAATCTTTTTAAGTACGTTACAACCAATAAAATATTACATCGTCATATCATAATACGTACCACCCCTAGTATAATACCACTATCCGATCAAAGACCACTCCATGCATAGTACAACGAGGTTTTGTAAAATACCACTGGTACTTTAGTCCGAGAAATACGGTAATTTTTTCCTCCTCGTTGCTCGAGTTTTCTTCAACATGTTGCTGCAGTACACCTTCAGCCATCAGAAATTCCTCGAATATATCTTCTTCTGTTGGTAACTCTGTACTAACCGAGCTGTTATCACTTCAAGGTACTCATTCGCAAGCTTCAGATTACTTGGAGCTAAAAGTAAGTCGTTCATACAATCATCCGCTTCATTTCATTTTTAATGGTTTCCACAGGTAAAATGCCTGTATTTTGCCAACAATTTTTTATAGTGGTTGGTTTGACTTTCCCCCAAGCATCTGCAATAAAAGCTCTTTTTTTTTCGAAGAATGTTACTTATTGTCGAACGATCCACACCAAATTCGTTTGCCAATTTTTTATCACTTAGTCTTAGGTCGGTTTCTTTTCTTTTATTTTATCTTCAAGTGATAAATTTATTCTTTGCCTTTTTTTCTGATGTTTGCGGAACTATCCATACTAAAATTGATTTTAATGATTAATCGATAAGGATTTATTTTTTTAATAGCGGGAAGGTTAAGCAACACACACTCTTTTATATATTCGAAACTATGGTCTTGGCTTAAACGTCATCTGGTTTGCTAAAAGTGGCGTATTTATGACCTGATTGCTTTTCAACACGGTTTGGTATTTAACATATTGTAAAGATTGAATCCATATTTTTAAAGTTTGTTGCCTCAACTCAGCCTATAACATCTATTTGCGCAATGCAAACATTTCCTTTTTCTAATGTAGACTTTTCTTTTTATTATCTTTTGGCAATGATCAACACCAAAAAACCCCTTTCGATTTAAAGTTACTAGATACTAGTAGCTAGTAGCTATTGCTGTGGTGGCAAAAAATGCTTGTCGGAAAGCCACTTTATATATATAATTTGGTAAACAATATATATATTATAAATAATAAAAATATATCGCCTTATAACATATAATAAAATAATTAGATCGGTTTGTTCATATAAAAATTTCAATCTAAGGTGTTGATCCGCTCAAAGCTATATGATAAACCAAGTGATCAATCATTACGGAAAATTGGTTGTAATTTTTTTTGTTATACCAGTTTCAATGGTATACTATCTAGCGCTGTCGCTTGCCTTCATGCCACTCTAAAGCAACTAACGATTAATTTCCTCATTTTCATGTGTTTGTCCTAAAAATAAACATGAGAACATTTTATTAATGTAAATAATTTTCGCATACACAACCAATAAATAGATTGGGATTGTTCTGTTCACGGCTAATGACGTTTAAAAATAAATTTCCTGTCTATCTCTAAAAACTTAAAATTTAGTTAGTATATTATCAAACACGTACTATTCTATTTGTCAACCCATGTGCTTATCTATTGCGGATTTTGCTCAAAACCTTAAATAATCAAATAGCCTTAAAAATCAATATTACCGAGTCATTGTACTTATACCTTTTTGTAGTCCCAGCAATAGTACAGTGTACAATAAATAGTTCGACTGAAAATATTAGTATGAGTATTGTGAACGTTATATTAGTTTTTAACAGTATATCGATATCGGCTATTTTCCCGCATAAATAGAATGAAACAAATAAAGTTGTACAATATTTTTGTGTAAAATTTAACCCAATGACATATATGCATGTACAATACTTCCGGAAGTAAGAAAGAATCCCTAACTATCATCCGATGTTTACATTTTATTTTGTTCACACGATACAATAAACGACATGTCACAACATGAAATAATATAAAAGGTGCAATCAATCGCAATCTTTTAATTATGTTCGCAACATACACTATAATAATCTTTAAGATTGTTGACAATTCGTTCGAAGGGGAAAGAAACGCTTAAAATCCAAACAACTCCCTCCTGTCAAACTTGACACACCGTCCAACATTACTCATATTTCCCCTCAACACATTATATTCAACACAGACCACAAATAAACGTTACTGTTTCTCAGTACAATCACCACCACTAATAACACATCCAAATCAACACACTAATCATCAGACAACACACACCAGTCAAACCGGTCGAAAATAAACCATCCAATAAAGACTTTGATAATAAAATTCTGCAGTCAGAAAATAAATGTTTAATATCCTATATACCACCATTTTTCCCCCCGTGCTAGACTTTATTTAGACTACTCGGTATTCTAATTAAATCTATTCAAAAAAAAAAAAAAAAAAAAAAAAAAAAAAAAAAAAAGAGAAAGAAGACCTTGGAGCAGCCAAGTATTGACTTCTTTCTGTCAGAGACACATTTCGCAAGACATGGAAGGTAGTACGGCCTAGATTCCAACAAACAGTGAATAATGAAGGAATTCCGGGATCTAGGTGGAAAAAAAAACTGAAAACGTCTTACTTAAAGGCAGAAGTTAACGGAACTCTGGCTTTGTATTTCAAGGGTCATATAGATGAGTATATGTGCATAAATTTTTATAAGCAATAGTAGTGAATGGTAAAAGTATCTTTAAGGAGCATGCCGTAGAATGGGAGAGAGGGACGAAAGACGTAGGAATGATGACAGTCTTTCCATGTTTGAAAGCATTGCGCTGCTAGCTAATATCATTTATGAAAGGGAGGTGGCCCGCCTGTTTTTACATTTTCTCAACTTAGGTCTATCACTGAAGCTAAGGAGAACAGTTAAGGTTTCGATCTAACGGCATCCTTGGGTGTTATATCGTTTTTTTCTTTGATAGATACATTTCGGATACAAGTTTCTGTACGAACGCTTTGACTTCATGTTGTGTAATTCCAACGTGTTTCTCATACAGCATAGTGAATGTTTTATGATATTCAAAATGAAAGGCCGCAACATGGAATTTCTCTAAGAGAGCTTCTCGTAATTCCTTGTCGTGTAAGTTAGAATTAATCGTTTTTTGATCCGTTGAGAGTTTTCGTCTGTCGGCTTCTCAGTATAAAATAGACAACCGCTCTTGTTGTCGTAAGTAAGGTCTTTACATCTCCGACGCAAATTGTACTTTGGCACAAAGACACCAGACTGAAGATAAGAAACAATATCATTGAAGTCTTCAGGTGTGTCAGGTATTTTCGGTAATTTGACCATTATAAATGAAGCAACAATATAAAGTAAAGCGGATTAAGTAAGATAGGATAAACACAAAAAAAGTGCATTTTAGAAAAGAACTGAATCATCGCTATATAACAGTATTTACAGTAATCATCTGATCTTGATTCTTGTGTAGATATTTCGTAAACCACTAAAAATGGAAGATGGCTAAAGCGGAGTAGAACGTAACCTGATCCATGCAATTACATTAGTCAAATTTTACGTCAACCAATGAAATTGTAAATAATCTAACCTATGCCCAAAAATAAAATATAAAAATGGGAATCGTCTGATTATCATATTAATATGGCAATTGGATTTCTTGCATTGTTTCCAAAATATTGACACGCAATTGTGTACGCAATTAAACGCGCAAAGATCCATACTCTCATCCTCGTGAAATATATAAATAGGACGTAAGAACATAATAATAACATTTCTTTAATTTTATCCCTAAAACTCTTATATGATACAGCAATCGTAATATATGCAATACAGTCTGATTGACTTGTGAGAGCCACTGGATGAAGTGCATGGATAACAATAATAAAGTATGATTTGATTATGATATTTTACGTTGCACTCTATTTATGATATTCCTTATTGCACAATTTAACACGGTGATTATATGGCAAACTTTTTCTTAGTTCTCATCGCATACACGGTGAATTATAACCACCTTGTAAAATACACGTTATAATTATCTAATGATGATATTTACTATATGACTTCTTTTTTAACCTTCATCCATATTATCTTGATTAACTAAATTTGTGTATTTGTGCTACATTTCAAATGGTCCTCAAATTTTATCCCAAAAAAGACCCAGATTTTGTTTTAATCTGATCTGCCACATTAATGCTGATGAAACAGCTCTCTTTTACCATATAAGACACTCTCTTCTCATTCAGTTTCTGGTGTTAAAAAGATAAAGGATAGGATAATCATTCTACTTGCTTGTAATGCAATTGGGACGGAGAAATTGCTTCTTCCCATATACAAAATACAAAACTCACGACGTATGAAGAATATTAACAAAGACACACTCTCAGTACATTACTACTGGGACTCTTCCGCATGGATGCAATCAAGCACTGGCTAAATAAGCTAAATTCCGATATGCGTCATAAACAACGAAAATTCTCCTACTTGTTGACACTGCCACTTCACACACACACCAGTTCGGTAAAGACTCATTATTTAGTAATATTACTGTTTATTATTTTCCAGTCTATCGTTAATCCAAAGTCAACGGGACCGAGGCTTAAATTCGATTAACGGCATTTTTGGATTTACGAGGTTTGTTCTCAATAATCTGAACACGCTATTGAATAGTTTGGTTTGCAACTTAAGTCTTTGTAATTGTTTAGTTACCACAACATACACAAAATGGTTCTACACTCTTCCCACCTGCTAACATCTGATTATGTCGTCTCGTTTGAGGTGCAAAAAAACTGTCAATATGTAATTGTCGCTTACTTTGTATTTCAAGTACTTTAATTATTCGATGTAACTCTAAGATCGACTGACTACAAGGCGTCGAATTTCATATTTTTGTAATAGAGCTTAATGCTTTCATTAGCTAATGCAACGAAACTGGGCTTTTATTTTACACGGTTCGAGTGTTTCAATGACGTCTTTATCAATAAAATGTTACATTCATTCGAACTGCGTGGCAATGTTCCACGACCTCGTGATAGTTGATTGTTGTACTCTAAGCCGTAAATTACATCGCAGTCATTATATCATTTCTTGACCTGTTGCAACGGATTCATCAAATGCATTGATACAGTTTTCACACAAGTTTTCTGCTGGGACTACACAATAATAAAAATGGGAATAAAAATACAAAAAAATTTTCTTTCTTTATTTATGTACCAGATAACTCCTACATGGCAATGTATTACACACACACAAGCATATTAAATTTCCATTATAATAAAAATTTTTTCTTTGCCGATCCATTGCCGATCCGTTGCCGATCCATTACCGATCTTTCAAACTGAAGATACGCCCTCAAAATTTTGACAGCAGATCTGTTTCATAAAACAATGGACGTTTGCTTATTGGAGATTTTTAAAAACTGGTCTTTTTTATCTTTTTCGTAACAAAAGCTCAATTAGTTTATGAAACAAACGTTAATCTATCTGGTGTCAAAAATTTGATGGCGTATCTTTTTTTCTTCGGCAAAGAAAAACTTTGTGCAAATATGGACCTCATGTTTGTAACAGTGGATATCGTACCCCCCAGTAATATGACCCGAGATCGGGAACACAGAATAGAGTGCATTTAGGGTATGTACATTTAGGGAATGTGCATTAGGGAGTGTCGGCTGAAGACTACGCCATCCTATTAAAGCAAATTGGTTGACTATGATCTGGGTACAGTATATTATCCTCTTGAAATACAGCTTTCTTTCCGGGCATTGATAAAGAGAGTGGATCATCTCATTTAACATAAATGCATTAATGACTGAGTTCAAGAGTAATTCTTGAATAAGAGCGATTAGAACAAGTAGCATCGAATTTATTTTACTTTATTAGCCACGTCTATTTGCTGACAAGACATTTTCATCGATAAGAGTATCTTTTTGCATTGTAGAAGTCATTCTACCTCAGAACTCGTCAATTTAGCATTTTCATCTGAAACTTTTTTCGAACAACGGCCAAAAAAATCATAACTATTTATTAGCTTCTGAAGGTAAGTCGATACGTCGTGACTTTTGGAGGCAGACATGAAAGAGTAAAAATTTTTGAGACTACATAATTTTAACGTTTTAACAAAGGTATTTAAACAGTGTCTACTCTTATGTCTGGTTTTTTATTTTTTGAACATAAGTAATTATCCATTTTTTTTGCTGCTACTAAACACCATTGATAAGAACGTAACCCAGACATACCAATCTATTCACTATTAGGTTATACTATCAAACTTCAAAATTAACGCCCGCAACAATCTATTCCAAAGAGGATACGGAATACAACGGGCACAATACATCATAAGCCCCCTCCTCAAACATTTAGCAAAATCCTTACAACACTCCATTCGACTGCCTACAACCCGTCAACCAACTGACTACAACATAAAGATTACACATCCATCGACTACACAATTATGGCTCGGATTCGGTACAGATTCACTGAGGAAAAAAAACGTTGCTATTTCAAGTGTTATTGTTTTAGTTGCTTGTTTATAATTGTGGCTGCTATTATAATACCTATTACAATAGCGCTTCTCAAAAAAGATCTTCAAATTACGTTCGTGGGGGTGATACCATCACCTGACGAAACAATCTCGTATGCAGATAACAATACTGCATTCACTGCTAACGCGGGATTTCTTCGGTTTAATGTCTTCAATTCTCTCAGCGTTAAAACAACTGCTAGGATAAGCGCAAAGGTAATTATATTAATATATAAGGATAGTCCATACCTGGAACCCATGCCATTTGAGTAATTTTATTTGTTTTCTGCACCTCAGCTGTCTGTTGCTAAATCGTATATTCTTTCCCTTACCCTTTATTCCCGAAAGGCTTACTATTCTTTTGGTTATACGAACAATTATTTTTACAAAGACGATTATTTTGGAATTGGCAGTCTAGACACACACCTGAAGGCTAAATCCAATACGACAATAGATGTGCCCTTCTCGATCGACTATAATACAAATAGAGATTATAATCTGCCTATCATCAACGATATAATCAACAAATGTGGCTTCACTGGGAACAAGCCACTACCATTGCAAATCTATTATACGGTGAAATTTACTCAGGATATAATAGTATTTATAACACTCAGCGTGAATGATTGCAATGGCTTCACAGACATTGATTGTCCATTTAAGGTGAGCGTTCAAGCCAATCGGCTGTTTGTGTAATGGCTTTAACTGATAGACTTTACCTTTCTTTGTACAGGATGGAAAAGTGCCTCCAATACCTGGTGTTTATATCGGTAATTCAACAGCTAAAAATTAAAATTTACCTTTCAATAACACTTTTAATACCTGATATTGTACAAAAGATGAATATAATAATGAGCTTACAACATATTTTTGCGAACTGCATGCAAGTTGCACAAAATCTTTGTAAATTATATGTACGGCCACAATAACATAACATCAGAAACATAGATAATTTACTGATAATAGAAATACTGACACACTTGTTCCGACCCTGGTTTTACGGCTGAAAAAAAAAGTAACCGGTTTTGATATTACAGTTTTTAATCACACAAATAATTGTATTATCAATTTTTTCCATTGTGCATGTCACATACGATATACGACAACCCCTACGACAACCCCACTACCGCAGATAGTCATTGGTTTTTAGAATAAAATTACTTATTATGGGCTGGGCAAATACAAACCAGCATATTATCTGTGTGCACATACTGGATATTTCAGGTGATTATTGATTTCTGGGAGCCTAACGCTTGGATTATAGACGCAGCTATTAACATGAAAAATTTTATAATAACGCAGTCATCAGGTGGGGATACACTGAAACCGCTAAATAATAATAGCGGAGCCTTTTATCCTCAATCTATTCATTACCAGGTAGAGATTTTATCCCTTATGCAATTTATAAATTCTTATTCGCATTTACTTTTTAAATGACAACTGTAATTTTTATAGTAAATTGTTATTTATATTACATCTCCATCTCAGAGAAAATTTTAGCACGATTCATGTTCTGCGAAACCAAGCTTGTTTTACTAATAAGATTCTTAACGTTTTTAACAAACTTTGTACAGAATGTAATAGTAGAAATTATATGACAGTTTGTGTAATATTAGTGTAAAAGACTTCGAATAATGTTAGTAATCTCAAAGTCAGTGGACGGTTTATTAGACGTTCAGCTAAAAAGTCATTGTTTTATTGAGTAAGATAATGTTCTTTTATAATTACATATTCCCGCGACGATATCTGTATATAACTATGACGATATATATGGAATAAAAATATATGTATAATTATGACTAAATAACTAAATAATGATGCAATAAAAGCGTAAACATATTACGACATAGATAATACACTAAATAGTATCGTCTTCACTATTACTCAATGATTACGATATTGCAATATCATAATCGTAACAATTTGCAAATTGTTACAATTAGTATCATATAGTAATTAGGGATTGATTTGTAATGTTAGTACGTATATAGTGACAGTAAAATAGGATATAACCGAGGTATGATATCTATATGATATGGTAATTTGGGACGGCAAAGTATTGGGATAGTAATAGGGATATATCTGAAAGGGATACAAGTGAGGTAAATTTATATTGAAATACAATAAATAGAGGAAATCGTTCCGCTTCAGAGGTGGGATATATCTGAGGTTGGGATATTAAAGGGTGGGGATTTAAAAGAGGTATGACTGTCGAAATATGTTCTACTATTGATCGTGAGTCAATTTTTGTTACTGCTGAGTGTAGCCGTCTTTCTTTATTAAACCTAGGTTAAATTATGTAGCAATAGCACCTATGATTTATCCTGTGATATTAATATGTTAAAAACTAGCTTTTGTGCGTCTCTGTATAGTTTGGCAATAAAAGTCATGCTCGATATTGTGCGTAGCCGTCTCCAACACACAATTAAAGCGAATGGTTAGCAAGGTTGTGTTTAGAGCTAAGCTGAGAAATCGCCTGGTCACCAATTAAAAACAACACTCTCAAGAAATCACACATCACATTAATATAACAATATTAATTTTTATTTTTCGCGAATGATTTTAGGCCACAAAAAGACTCGCCCCGTTTTGCTACGAGTAATAATGTTGACACAACATCATTAACTCTTATTCTTAGCGAACGTATTCAATCACGAACGCTTTTACTTTATTCTTAAACATGATCTTTCTCAGCGGAAAAGTATTGTTCCAATGAACTAATATGTCCGTAATAGAGCTTTATTTCATTATAGCTTTCATTATCGCAGCGGAAGTCTTATAGTTAACAAGCTTTTATATCACTACGTTTATATCGTTCTGCTCCTTCTTCACAATAGTCGCTTCGGGAGACTTAAGAACGATTATTCATTATCCTTTCATTCGAACTGATCGTTTTCAATAAGTTCACCGAGTTTCGTTATGCATTAGATTTCATATACTGATATGCAAGGTCGATCATGTTCAGGATTCCATTTATCAATGGTAATAGTTGAATTATTTTCGAGAATAAGGGTTAGAAATTATTTATTTGGTTGTTTTCAAGTTATCAAGACCAGATACAAAAAGTATGCAGAAAACTGCTTGGGGAGCAGTCATATTTAAGCATTTTGAGAACTAATTTCTGACTCCACAGCTAATTAATAATACAAAAATAAATTTTTAGTCATACTAATATAGGAAGAATTGGTAATAAGATATATAAATCCTATATTATAAGTTTTTAGATAAATATAAAGTGTCTGCAATTTTATTTGCTTCATTGACATAAGTTAAAAAATTCTCTAGACTCCACTCCATCCTCTAATATGGCTTCAACTGCTGTTGCCATTTCTTCAGCAGTCATTTCCTTCTTCTCAGCAGCTTCTTCCTCCACTGGGTTTTCTTTTAAAGGGTTCTCTTCTTCTGCCTTTTCTTTGCCACTGAGAAGACCAAAATCTATCCCATCCACCTCATCTTCAATGTGCTTACACCTCCCACCAAGGTTTAGAAGTAAGTCAGCATCTCCTAAAGATTCTAACTCCATCAGTGACTTGGTCATCTCTGGATGATGTAATTTGATAACTGGAGTTGGGGTAATAATTGGGGGGGTAGGATTGGTTTCTCCCTTTATCGATTTCAGTGGGATAGTAGTCGTCTTCTCCTTCTTCAAAGGCACTTTGTCCTCTAATTCTTCTGCTTTCCTCTTCATACCACTTGGCCTCAATTTCTCATCTCCTTTTATATTTTCTAGCCTCTTCTTTTCTTCACTGGGGGAGCCCAAAAAAATCTTCCTCAGGCATAGTCTCTCCTCTCCTTTGATCAAAGGTCCTAAAGACCCACCTTGCTTTGTCATAGATATACTCTCCAAGTCTTTTATAGGGAGACTTGGTTTCTCCCTGTTTATACCAGTTGACATTTGTTCTTTGGACTGGTTTGGAGGGCTCATAGATTTTTTATGGGAATTAGGGTCCTCTTCTTTTTGGGCAGTTGGCTGGACTGAATTGGAGCCTGGCTCCTTGGTCTTTTGCTTGGTTGGGGTCCTAATTCTGTAGACCCTTGTGTGGTATTCCTCATCACTTGTCCACATGGGTGTTGTGGTACCTGTGGGGTAATACTTTTGTCCCAGGTGGTTTTTGTGGATGTTGTGGAGTTTGTGTCAGACTCTGTGTCACTGGTGGCTTGGGAGTGGCTTGGTTGAGAGATGGCTTGGGCAGGGGGCAGATATTGCTTGCTGGAAGTCATTTTCCTGCAGGCATCTTCCACTCTTCAATAATCTGACTTGCAGAGGGATTAAACTTCCAGCTTCTGGCCCACTGGAAGCCATTGCACTCATTGTATGACTGGATGAGTTCCCTATTCTTGATTGCAGTGAGGAGGGAGAACATTTCTCCAATTGTTGATTTTGGCTTTCCCCAGATCAGGAGTTCATTGAGGATTGTCCAGAGGGAGACCACTTTCTGATTTTCTCTTCTGATCTCCATATAATTTCCTGTTGATCATCATCCTTAAAGAGACAATGGTTGGTACATAGGAGCCTGATAACTTTTCACAAAGCAAAATTAATATTAAGACAAAAAAAAATTGTGTCAAAAATAATGTAACCTAATACTAACTGTTTCAGCTTGCTTTTGATATATTTATCATGCAATTTGCATGCTGGCAGACTAGTTATGCTGAGGTACTCTATAAATATAAAAAAGTGTCTCATTAGATTATTAGCTTACTGAACATTAAGATCACTGAACATTCAGCAATTAGAAACCATCGGAACTATTGTAATATGTAAATCTATATTAATATCTAGTCTTTTTTTTTTGTACAAGCATGACAAAAAAACAAACCTTTCATAAGCCAAAGTGAATAGTCATAAGACACTGAAAGAGTTTCTCTGTTGATTAATACTCCACACCATAAAAAGTCTAAATAAATACAATTTAGTAAATAGTGTTAAATACAAAGAGATTAATGTAGAAAAAAAAATTTTTTTGTTTGAATAATCTAAATATCATTTTCAATGACAGGAGATTCTGGTAAATGAACCTTGGATTTTATCTTATTGGTATGCCAACCATAGTTTGGAAATCCTGGTCATATTAACATTAAAATTATTTACAAAATATAAAAAAAACAATAATGAATACTGTAAATATCATAAACTCTATACCATTTTCTATTTTGCTCACAAATGTTCTCACCAATTCATCATTGTGAGAAATTATGAGCATATCATCAATGCAGTTTTGGAAGACCTATGTGTGTTAAATAATGTTATAGTAATAAAAAGTATTATTACTATAAAAATGCATTTTAATTTTACAATATACTGTCACACTTACACAGTCTTGCGATAGCACAAATGCCAGCTCTTCTTTTATTAAATTATTAAAGACTTGTCTAGCAGACCAAATTATATAGCCATTAATATTATATATTAATACAATACAAATACAAAGTAAAAGAATACCAATATACAATACCTGTAAACTGCATCAGATATTAATGCTCCTTGAGGAATCCCTCTTTTATACTTGTAATAACCACCATTGATCTGATTTTTTAATCTATGTTAATGAGTATATTTAATATTTACCAATGTTATGTTCTAATAATGTATTAGCATAATTATAATGTGGCAAAAATCTTAACCTTAAATGTGGTTTCTGTTACAAACTGCCCAATGGTTCTCATCACCTGTTCTTGAGAGAATGTCTCAACCTTCTTGATGAGAAATACCTTCTCATTCTTGCTAGGTCTGGGATTGGCAATCATCTCTTGAATAGATTCATCTACATCAGAATTTATCTCTATAAATAATAATATCTTAACATAATATTAATATATAACACTTGTGCAACTCAATTACCTGAAGGTGATGCAACCATTTTTACAGCAACAAGTGAAAAAACATTATATTCTTTACATTGTAAAGTTTGTTCTTTCATCACTTGTAGTAGCTTTTCTTGTTATAATTAGACTTGCACTTGAAATGCAATAAACGGGGAAATATTCGTCTAGACATGTGTTTATCGTTATAATCCGTATAATCGTTAATCACACAGGCCCGGGAAATGGCAGGCATGGTGTCATATCGAGAATAGCCAAGCCAAAAGAAGAATGCGTTTGCGGCAAACAATTCACTGATAGCCTGATCTTTGTCGTGTCGTTAAGTTCGACTCGCCTTAATGATGCCGCGAAGCTACTGTTAGAACCGTGCATGAAACTCGTTAGCAATTACAAAATTATCATCCTCACATTTTACCTTTCTAGCTCGTTGGCTAGTCTTATACCATCTTGCTTTAGATTCGAACACAACCACGACGCCAGTAGTTCCACGAGCAATTTCACTGTTCCAGTATCACTTGTTTGCATAAACATCTATTACAACGTATTTTGTAAGATTCTCAGATCCGATGGAAGTCGTCCCGAATGTATGACCCATCGCCCACGCAAACAGTGAAGTGAAGGCTTACTGCCGAACGTAGGGAAATTATCGAAAGTCATCCATGACACTTGTTCCCATGCTCCATAGCGCGCTGCAAGCTGCTCGTGGTCATAATTGTCGTCTCATCGTCAGACCGTCTTTTACGCCCTCTGCGTAGCTACGAGCACTCTCAGCAGCCAATTTGGGACCTAATATGAGACCTTGCACCGTCACGGTGGTTCGGATCTTATAAACTATTGTTTGTGTTTCAGAATCATGCATTTATAAATTTTATTGGGATATAAAAGTACGAAAGTCGGTTGAAAGTAGGGCAATATTTTTGATAATACATGTGTATCAAATCATCTAGAGACATAATTCGAACAACAAGATTGAGATTAAGATTAAGATTTTAATCTACATTTCATTTCTTCATGTTTGGCAATGATCAACACCGAAAAAACGCCTTTCAATTTTATACTAGTACCTAACTATTTATCCTATATGATTTCAGGAAATGTGACGGCTTTTGCTATCATGAATCGATAGGCAAATGACAAAGCAGTCAACCATGCACAAAGAAACTAGCATTCTCAATATCACACTGTATCTAAATTTACTTTATTATTGAATTGAACACCATCTTTTTTATTTACATTCAGTTCTCAAAACATGCCAATGGACATCAACCATCTCCTACCGACCATTTTCTCTTCACTTTCCTCCTCCAATAAAATCAAAAACATTTTCACCTAAGCCAGCCTCATTCATCACACGCCATAGTTGTCTCTCAGCTTCGTACACACCGTCAATGACTGGATCAACGATGGAGGTGTGAGCGTCGATTAAGCGTAGATGAGAAGAGAGAGAGTGCTTAAGATTGGATAATGAATCGGGCGACGGTGGCGACTGTTTAAAGGAATGCATGAAGGCAAATCAATAGAAATAGGGACTGTTAGTCGTGAGGGTGGAAACGGAGGAATAGTTAGTTTATCCTTCTCTCCATACTCACGGTCCATGAGACGTCTGTAGTCACATGAGTAAGATATTTTTTGATTAAGTCGTTGTCGATGTCAACAAGATCATCCGGATCTTCCACCTCCTTCAGTAGAGGATGAAGCTAATAGGTTTGTATTAATTCAACCCAAAAGGGACGAGACAATAGACTTGATTAACTCTCATGGTACATTCCACGTTTATCGTACACACGGTATACAAATACATAATACGACAATCGCAGGTACCTTAGATTTCTGCAAGGAACGATTTCTTGAATCGACCGACTTTTTAGCACTTTGCAAGCTCTTTAAGAATTCCGATTCTTCTTTTAATAGTCTACATATAAAAAAAGACACCTTTTATATCAATCTAGCCTTCCCCTGTACAACTCCCACTAAAGCAAAGATGCTCACCGCTTTTCTTTCTCCAACTGCATCTCCATTTGTTTTATTTGGTCTGTTTCCTGTACCAGTAAAGCTTCAAGATCTTGCTTGTAAACATAATAATTTATATTAATAAAGACCCTTTAATAGACCGTAAAACGCGATAAGGAAAATGGGAAATATACATGATGCAAAGATAGCTTCTTGTAATCGAGACTACTGGTCGCGTTTGTAGCCACTGGAACAGTCAGGGTATCCAAGGATTTGCTTATTCTATTGGGATACAACAGGGTGTGAGACAAGCAAAAAGTAAAGCGACATACATCTGATAGCACTTACTGTAAAATCAACTTGTCCAATTCAACCTGCAGTTGCTTCCTCCGTGATGCTCCATTTACGTGGGCCAAGACGGCTCTTGAAGAAATACAGACAAACAACAATAAGACTCTCCGCGAATGTACTTCCCATCCCACGTATTCTTACCCAAATATTCTCTCATGTCTAATCACGACGCTCTTTTGTCACTGGTGCCTATGTCAAAGACAAAATTTCAAAAGCTACTCACGGTACAGCATTTCGTAACAGCTTGTTGATAAGCCGTTTCGACGCAGCATCAAGTGGCCTCCATCTATTCTTTACTATTGATGAAGACACTGAACGTACTGTCTTTATAAGCGTCGTTGAAGATGAAGCAGGAGCTACAAGAGTAGGGATAATTAGGAACTATAGCGTTTAGACATTCAAACCCGATTGTCGTGCTATATTAACTTTTATACCTTGACTTTCGGAATCATCATATTCAACGTCTTGCATCTCTTCATCCTCTTCGTCTTCTTTCACTTCTTTACCCCCTACAATCGCATCCCTCTCTTCGTCCTCGTACTCATCATCACCATCCCCTTCCTCCTCGCCACTCTTCTCCATTGTCCAATCGTCGTTTTCCTCATCATCTAAAATAACTCTCGCTCTCTTAAACCTTCTACTACTACTCTCGCGCCTTAAAGAACGTGTATTTTCTTCCACAATTTCACAATCTACTGCTTCAGCTATAGTGTCTACAGTTTCTCTTCGCGAGCTTCTCGGTGTTGTTATTCCTACCATTAATTCATCTATGAAAAAACCTTGATCAGCTACTCGAATTACCTCATTACCTGCTTCTTGAACTAATTCATCAGCTACTTCATCAGATAGTCCACTAGTCACTTCATTAGCTAGTTCACCAACTAACTCATTAACTGCTGTGTCAGAAATTTCATCAGCCACTTCATCAGGTGCCTCATCAGCCACTTCATCAGCCACTTCATCAGATAGACCACTGACTACTTCATCTACAGGTTCAACAGCTACCCCACCAGATACTCCACTGGTTCCTTCATCTGCAGGTTCATCGGCTATTTCGCCAGCTATTTCATCCACCATTTCATCTGCTACTTCATCTGCAACGTCATCCATTACTTCATCAGATATTTCATTATTTATTTCATCCACAACTTCATTTGTCTCGGTTTCTATTTCTTCTATTGCATTTTCGACTGTCGTTCCCTCCACTGTTGCTGGTTCTGTCGTTACTTCTACCACGACGGCTACAGTTACTCCTGGTGCAGCTATAGGAGATGCCATCTCTTCTTGATCTGATATTACATCTGTTGTTGCAAAATTCGATACATTTTCTCTATTTTCATCAATACTAGCATTCTCTTCCTCCTCAATTCCTTCTACTTTATCTCCTTCATCATCTTCTTCTTCTTTTCTTGTCTGCGTCCTCTTAGGTGAGCCATTTTCCTTTTCTATACTCGCTTTTGACTCTAAATATTCGTCCACCGTTCGTTTCCTCAAATTCCTCCTCTCGGCGGTCGACGGAAGCTTGACCAATTTTGCAATCACATCTGACGTGGGATCGGAGGCTTCACGATGGGAATTACCAGCAAGACGCTTAGAGTAACGAGTTAGTCGCGTGCGCGATTTCGTAGGAGGAGAGTGGGGAGAAGAGCGTGAGCGGGAAGGAGAGGAAGGTTTGGAATTGGTGAGAGCATTTGAACGTGTGCTTGAGCGCGTTTGATGCAAGCGTGTTTTTAAGCGTGAGCGGGAAGGTTTGGAATTGGTGAGGGCATTTGGACGTGTACTGGAGCGCGTTTGGTGCAAGCGTGATCTCAAACGTGTTTGCACGACCTGTCTTGAGAAAGAAAAGTATTATAGAAGGGGAAGTACAGAGAAAAGAAGAAGAAAGGCAGAAAAGAACTTACCATTGGAGAGGAGTGTTGTTTCTACGGCCGTTGTAGTCAAGAAGATCAAATATAATTTACGTGCGTCAAAATTTATTTGTTACACGAACGATTATGTCAATTGCAGATTTGCTGTTCTGATAATGATGTTACTGGCATGTATTCGGAATTAAATAATAATATTGGTTACCAGTGTGCAGGTAAATGTGGGATTTTAACACCAGTATAATTTTAATGGCAATAGTGCTAGTATAAAATAGTTAGTGCTAGTATAAAATAGTAATACAGTTTATATCCCCGCTTTGGGACGGAGCTTTTTCGGAGATATATTCAAGGTGGGATACAACTGAGGTATATATGTGCATGCAACGTTATTTAAAGCATGCAAATTTGTTGGTTAATAGACCTTGCGAAGATTAAGCAAAGATGCTCTCTCTTATTAATATGTTTATTTTATGGCCTGATTTATGTGGCCTGAAGTTATTAAAAGTGGCATGATATTCAATTGGTAGTACAATCCTGGCACAGATTATATAAATAGAAATAGTGTGTAATACAAGTGTCATAATATAGCGAGGCACAATCATATAAGGGCATGGGAAATCGGGACCGTGGGATACAAATGAGGTAGATTTATACTAGCCGAATGAGGTAATCAAGATATGAATACACTCCGTGGCGGAAACAGCCCATTCATTAATACATACAGAATCAACTACCTACTAATGACAGAAAACTGCTGAGAGAATGATGGATTAAGATTAAGTGATAACAAAAGATATCTCTTATCGCGTAGTCAACTCGGTCGGACGCTTCTTCCCTTTGCGCGTTAGTTTGCTGCCAAAGTCAGAACAAAGTGAACAACAACATTATCATAATCGTTATCGTCAAACGCCACGGTTTGCTACATACAAACCAATTCTTCTTAATACTATCAAGATCGATTAAGTTGATTGCATATAAAATTACGTGTACCCATTGAAGGACTTCTGTTGTGCGGCCTAAATATGTTGTAGGAATTAAACAACGGCAATGTCTAACGTACAATAATTACAGCTAGGAATTTTAGAATTGCCAGACGATTTACGAAATTTTTAGCAGAAATAAACTACTAATAAAAGACCAGAACAATTGCATGGGAGAAACATACTCGGATCCAAAGTCATTAAAGGGTATAATCTATTTGCTATTTCTGGTCACACTTGATGCAAAACATATTTAATTATTCTTGTCACTGATAATATTAATTCCATTACTATTGTCTTCATTCTTCGCATATTCCATTAACTACAGTTAGATTGCCACTCTGACATCTTTTCGTGGACTTGTTCGCTTCACTGAAGATAAATTTCTTGTTGTAGAGACATTCATTAAGTAACATATCTTAGATGATGAATCGAATCCAATACATAAGATCGTTTTTGGTTACATGTTATAGTCTTAATATTCTGGAGCTAGCATTACTGCATTACGAGTTGGTCATTACAGATTATGCCATTTAGCAATGAATCAAGAATGAAACCAATCAAAGGAATTCGATTGTGAAAGCAAGCATAGTACTTTTACGTTAATTTGATTGGCTATACTAATACGGGTTTTAATCATGTGATTGAACAATTTTCTGATCCGACAAAGTTGTGTTTTCTGCAAGATGTACAAAGTATGCCTAAAGTGAAAGCGCGACGCACTCCTAAACTAAGTATGGCTTAATGTGAGCATTATGCACAACAGAAAAATGAAAGCTAATACGAATGTATAATAAGATGCAGGCCAGCGTCTGCTGGAGCTACGACAGACATTGAAAAGACTAGTGAGAGATGACTTCCAGGCAAGTACCCTCACTGTCTAAAAGAGTGGATTGCAATGTTAAACGACAACCGTAATTACGCAGGATATGGAGCAAGTCAACATAATACTTGAACAAATTGAAAAAACGCGCGCCACGGTCCACATGCTTCAGGTAACAAAAAGTCCAACCGTCTTTCCGTTGCATATTGACATTTCAATTTACGTGACCTATCTTCCCCCTCCTTTACAAAAAATGCTCGCCCTATATCAGGAAAGTAATATAGGCAAATTGGTGCGCAAGATAGCCACTCTTGAAATAGAGCCAGATCCATACATGATCAAATCCCGCTGCCTTGCTTTGATGCAACGTTATCGGCGCACTCTCGAAAACTACAAACGTCGCCATGTTGCTGAATTTTACTACAATACCGATACCCCTGTCTCTACCATTTCCGATGCTCCTGCTTATGAGTCAGAAGAATCTAATCCGTTTGTAATCCTTCAAAACGATATTGAAACTGATAGCGATTGTGGCGAAGAGGACGTCGAAGGTGGTGGGGGAACATATTTTATAGTATATGATGCGAGAGCTTGTGAAGATAACGTTAATGAGGATAATGATTATTATAACGATGTGAAGGAGGAGGGCAATGATGAGGCACTGCGAGAGGAGGCTATTGTTGTAAAACAAGAGAGTAATTTTGCTGGATATAATGAAAGCATTGATGATGTTGTGGAGGAGGTTGATAATAAGGGTTTAATTTTTGATGGAGATAAAATCAAGATTAAGGAAGAAGATAAGAAGACAAAGAAAGAGGAAGGGAACAGTAAAGAAACAGTAATGGTTAGGGAGAAGAGGAATAAGAAACAAAGTTCTTAATTGTCATCGCCATAATAATCAGAAGAACTAGGATTATTAAAACGACAGCTGATTATACTTTTGCTGCCTCTGGATAATCTGGTTAGTTCTTGTTATTTTGTTTTCTCGAAACAGCTATAATGTGATTTTACTGTCTCGAACCACCAGGTGTTGAAATAGCAAATGACTGCAAGACTGTCTTGCCATAAGCCAAGATGTGGTCTATTAAATAAATCTGCGTCAGAAAAAAACCTAATTTTCATGGCACGAAAATATCTGATATTTTACGCATGTTTGGTAGCATATAGTACAGTATATGGATATCTATATCTGGCGCATTGAGATAGTAAACAGCGATCTTGTTTATTAACACTATCGTTGTCTGAATCTTTGTTCCCTGCTGTGATATTGTAATGACATTATATGTACGTAAATATCCTGCCCATTTTGAATTAACGCACCCCTCTTACAGTCTAGCGTCAAATAACTTTTAGAAAACTAAAAACTTATAAAACTTATCGAAATTCATACGTGTTGAGTTTTCTATGCATCCCTAATTTGTAATTTCCGTCACACACTTGATATTAAAATCTGATTGGTCAAAATCGATATTTTTCATCGAAAAAAGATTTCTCGCTCCCCACTTATGATTTGACAATGGACGTTGATAGTCCGAGGGATGCGCCTTTGATTGTGGATGATCTGGAGCTTACACCAGACAAGCTTGACTTTGTAAGGCCCGTTTTTATGTTACATATGACTTTTATAGTTTTTATGTCTTGCAATCATGCATCAGATATTGTTTAACATCTATCTTTTCTATTTACGATCAGACTGTTGGCCCTCATGGAGATAAGACCACCATCACGTTCGTTATAAAGAATGAAGATCACACTCTTGGAAATGCATTAAGATTCATGATAATGAAAAAGTGTGTATACTATTATATCGGGTTTTGCGTTTGATATGGATTGCAAGATATGAATTGTTAACTCTTGATATGGTGATAGTCCCGAAGTCACATATTGTGGTTATTCAATACCTCACCCGTCAGAAGCAAAGCTTCACTTGAGAATTCAGACAACGAGTATGTATAAACTGGTTTCTGATTCTAAGTAACGTCACCTGCTGACGACTTTCTTATCGTTCTGATTTAACTTCATCAGGCAACACAGATGCAATAAGTGCTCTCAAAAAAGGGTTACTTGATTTGGAAAAAATGTGTAGACATATACAAAAGGAGTTTACAAAGTCTGTTGAAGAGGGAAACTATGAGTGTGAAGTCGAAGCACCATGATCAGAATGACTATATATAGCTTAACTGCTACTAAGAAGCTTCATGATAACAAAGTCAGCATTAAAATAAACTGAACTAATGTAGTAGTATTTATAATTAATTGTGAAAAAAAAATCAGCTACCACAAAGACAAGCTGAGAACAGGTTTAATCTTCAAGACTAATAAAGTTTAATGCAGCTAATATATCAGCCTTTACTTTCAGTTCATAAATTTTATTATGTTGATTGCTACTGTTGTGGAGTTTCACTTATGGAAAGGATATAATTATATCTGGGACTTAGAATTGCTTACATGTGTAAATATGGAGCTATAGAGACAGTTAAATAATAATGACTGCTGACTGTTGTGGCTTATGTGGATTTTAATTTACAATGTGGTATTAAGCCAGTGATCAGATTAGTATTAACACATCTTCCCACTCTGACCCATATCTCCAAAGTATCATTTTCATATTTACATTATTGGCTCAAGACAATTATAGAGAGGTTCCATTGTCTGCTTTGCATAACAGGTGCAATATTCCTTCTAACTGATCTTATCATTATTCCACTTGTGTCTATGATATTTATGAATATTTGCTGTTCAGGATGCTGGCTATGAACTATGATCCATTATCTAAAGTTTCATGCACAATGATAAGCCCATCACTTGTCAGCCATAGAACAGGTTTAATATTAATGGATCAACTATATAAATTACATATTGGAAAAGATGACTAACCTATGTAATGATTTAATGTTAACCTTGATAAAATTTAAATAATTCATACTCTGCACAGTATTATATACATCATTTTTTGCCTTTTTCAAAATGATCATGACTGCAAAACTATAAACATCAAAAACAAATAATTCAATAATTTGTCATTTATACCCAATCATCAATAATAATATACTCTTGCTCCTCTCTTATTCTCTGAGTATGGGACAAGACATCTCTGAAAAAATAAGCAGTTTTGAAAAATTTGAGTAGGGCTTAATTTTATAAATTAAGAGTCAAAGAGGAATTTGATCCTAGAGCCCATTGCCAAAGCTGTTGTGACTGTATCTCCAAATAGATTATTATTATGCCAGAGATTCAAAGAAGTCAGAGAAGAATTTGATTCTAGAGCCTTTGCCAAAGCTGTTGCTCCTGTATCTCCAATTTGATTATTACAGAGATTCAAAGAAGTCAGGGAGGAATTTGATTCCAGAACTGTATCTCCAATTTGATTAGACTGGAGATTCAAAGAAGTCAGAGAGGAATTTGATTCTAAAGCTGTTGCCAAAGCTGTTACTCCTGTATCTCCAATTTGATTATGCTGGAGGTTCAAAGAAGTTAGAGAAGAATTTGATTCTAGAGCCTTTGCCAAAGCTGTTGCTCCTGTATCTCCAATTTGATTGTGCTGGAGATTCAAAGAAGTCAGAGAAGAATTTGATTCTAGAGCCTTTGCCAAAGCTGTTGCCCCTGTTGCTCCAATTTCATTATCATAGAGATCCAAAGAAGTCAGAGAAGAATTTGATTCTAGAGCCTTTGCCAAAGCTGTTGCTCCTGTATCTCCAATTTGATTGTGCTGGAGACCCAAAAAAGTCAGGGAGAAATTTGATACTAGAGCCTTTGCCAAAGCTGTTGCTTCTGTATCTCCAATTTGATTAGCCTGGAGAATCAAAGAAGTCAGAGAGGAATTTGATTCCAGAGCTGTTGCCAAAGCTGTTGCTCCTGTATCTCCAGCTTGATTATTACAGAGATTCAAAAAAGTCAGGGAAGAATTTGATTCTAGAGCCTTTGCCAAAGCTGTTGCTCCTGTAGTTCTAATTTGATTATTACAGAGATTCAAAAAAGTCAAGGAGGAATTTGACTCTAGAGCCTTTGCCAAAGCTGTTGCTCCTGTATCTCCAATTTGATTGTGTTGGAGATTCAAAGAAGTCAGAGAGGAATTTGATTCTAGAGCTTTTGCCAGAGCTGTTGCTCCTGTATCTCCAATTTGATTATGCCAGAGATTCAAAAAAGTCAGAGAAGAATTTGATTCTAAAGCCTTTGCCAGAGCTGTTGCTCCTGTATCTCCAATTTGGTTATACCAGAGATTCAAAGAAGTCAGAGAAGAATTTGATTCTAGAGCCTTTGCCAGAGCCGTTGCTCCTGTATCTCCAATTTGATTATGCCAGAGATTCAAAGAAGTCAGAGAAAAGTTTGATTCTAGAGCCTTTGCCAGAGCTGTTGCTCCTGTAGTTCTAATTTGATTATTACAAAGATTCAACAAAGTCAGGGAGGAATTTGACTCTAGAGCCTTTGCCAAAGCTGTTGCTCCTGTATCTCCAATTTTATTATCTTGAAGATTCAAAGAAGTTAGAGAAGAATTTGATTCTAGAGCCTTTGCCAGAGCTGTTGCTCCTGTATCTCCAATTTGATTATACCAGAGATTCAAAGAAGTCAGAGAAGAATTTGATTCTAGAGCCTTTGCCAAAGCTGTTGCTCCTGTATCTCCAGTTTGATTATTACAGAGATTCAAAGAAGTCAGAAAGGAATTTGATTCTAGAGCCTTTGCCAGAGCTGTTGCTCCTGTAGCTCCAATTTTATTATACTGGAGATTCAAAGAAGTCAGAGAGGAATTTGATTCTAGAGCCTTTGCCAAAGCTGTTGCTCCTGTACTTCTAATTTGATTAATACAGAGATTCAAAGAAGTCAGGGAGGAATTTGATTCTAGAGCCTTTGCCAAAGCTGTTGCTCCTGTAGCTCCAATTTTATTATACTGGAGATTCAAAGAAGTCAGAGATAAATTTAATTTTAAAATTTTTGCTAAAATTATGGCTCCAGCATTTCTAATTTGATGTCCTCTAAAATCTAATAGTAAACATTGATTTTGATAACTTTGTGCTTCCAATTGATCAAACAAAGATGATAATTGCTTGTAAAGAGTTTCATTCAATTTGATTTTCAAGAACATGTTAACATCATCTAATGCTTTGCTGTATTGACAAAGATCAAGATAGACAGCTGCTCTTATGCCTAATATATTTACATTATTTTCTGGCTGAATTTCTAATAATTTGTTGAAATCACTTAATGCATTATCATACTGTTTGAGTGCATAATAGATCTTTCCTCTTACTCTTAATGCCAATTTATGATCTGGTTCAGCATTTAAAATTTTATTCAAGTAACTCAATGTATTGCCATATTGATTAACATCACATCTGATAATTTGCTGTTCCATTAAGATAAACATATTGCTTAGATCCATTCCAAATGATTCATCAAGATCATTCAATGCATAGTCATATTGCTCAAGCATGAGATAAACATGCCCTCTTAGATGTTGTGCTATTGTATCAGTTGGTTTAATGCACAATAATTTATTGAAGTCTTCTAATGCATCTGCATATTGACAAAATTTAAAATAGACAGCTCCTCTTGCAATCAGTGTGTTTGTATTATTTGGTTCAATCTCTAATAGTTGGTTGAAATCATTCAATGCCATCTCATACTGGTTAAGAATGTAGTAGACATTTCCTCTGACTTCTAATGCAAGGGCATTACTCACATCAATCTTCAATGATTGCTTAAGATCTTTAAGAGCCTGTCTGTACTCTGATTGTTGCATATAATATTTTCCACGCCAAGCCCATGCCCTGGCATTGTTGGGATTATTTTTTATGGCTTGGGTTATGTAATCATAACATTTTTGATGGTTTAAAATTTCCATATATGCAATGGCAAGGTCAGTTTGGATAGTTGCACTGTTGGGATAATGAATAAGTGCTCTTTCAAGCCATAATATTGCATTATTATATCTTTTTTTATCAAGAGCTTTCTTGCCTTGTTTGTATGCAGGATGTAGACTTCTTGGTCTCCCCATTCTTTGTAGGATAGTTTTCTTTGGTTTCATTTTAAGCAAATATAAAAACTTTGATTTTATAATAGAAGATTCCTCAATATCATCATCATCATCATCTTGACTTGCCACAATAGTTGTAAAATTTTTTGTTTTATTTTTTGGTGTGAGATTAATATGTCCAGCTCTGACAAATTTTTCATACAATGCTTTGTAAATTGGTGAACTTGGTATTTTCTCAGTATCTTCCAATTGAAATTTTCTTCTACAGTAAAAGCAATTCAGTTCATGGCAGTTTATCCTCATAAATGTTTCTAATGCCAAATAGCTAATTTTGTGTTTGCATGGAAGTATTCTAAAATCATCTGTAATTTCTTGTGTAAATTGACATGTAAGATGATCAGCAACCATGTCTAAAATTAATGAATCATTTGGATTTGAATTAAGAAGTTCTTCAGACAGCTGATCATGTTTACTTGCTTTCTGTTTTGGGACTGACATTTCAACATTTGCTTTTCCACTGGCTTGATTAATATGAGTATATTTTTCATCAATGTATCCTCTCATGTCTTGAACCCTTTTCTCATCTTGGTTCAAAGTTTCAGCATGTTGATCCAGATCAACTGTCACAACAGAAAATGTGGTTGAATCTTTTTTATACAGTGTCATTAGAACTTCCATTGCTTTAAATTGAATAAATTCCATCTTCACTATGTCCAGAGATAGTTTTGCAAGATAGTAACAATGGGCCAAAGTATTAGTATTTCTTGTAGATATTGTCAGACTTTGGGCAATATCCAGTATACCAAACAATAATGAGTATGGAACTGATTCTGAGATATGATCTGACAAGTTTTTTAATTTAGATTTGTATCCATTTATTTCTGATTTTGCTGAAACTGCTTTACTCCACTCTTGGTCTCCAAATCTCCATAAATCTTTAATAATCATCAACTCCCCTTTAGCAACAGAATTTCTATGAATTGGAACAGCTGACCATTCAACAAATGCTTGGTGAATTGTATATAAATATCTCCATTCCTTGTACCAATGTCCCACAGAAAACTTAGATTGTAAAGCCTTCTGAACATTATCATATATTTCAATAGTGGCTTTGTTATCAATTGGAGTTTCTACAGTTGTCATAATACCAGTCATGCCAGGTAAGGCCTCAGCTAGTGCAGCAAAAAAAGCCCTTAATTGGTTTATAATTTCAAGCCAAGCAGTTTTATCATCATCCAACACATGAAGAGTATTATAAAGACACATGAGTAAAAAATCATTGTTATAATTTTGCACTTTAACACTTTCCTCCTCCAAAGTAGCAAATAAAACCCTTGGCCTTTGTAAGTCTTTTTCTATGACTTTGGTATAACATTGATGGAAGTCATACAATTTTGTAAGGTTTTCATGCAAAGTTTCAAGTAACTCCTTCTCCATCTTAACAAGTCGCTTGCCATATGCTTCTAAAGCTAATACATATGCTCTCAGATGCAATTCCAATTCAATATCAGTGGTCATCTTATGGTCATTATATGTGACATTAATTCCAATTGTTTTCAAAACAATTCTCAATTGATTATCATCTAATCTATTACCAAATAATAACAACAGATTGGATAATTTAATAAGATGACTGATTCTGTCATTACTGTTGACAATTGATTCCAAAGTTGTAGATAGTTGCTCATTTAATTCAACCTTGCTCAGATGTGCTGTAAACATTTGTCCATAGTCATCACCATAATTACTATCACTGTCACTTTCAAAGACAATAAGGTCTCTCTCAATCACATCTTCAGTCTCTGCATTATCAAGCAACTTCCCCTTTCCTTTGTTTTTAATACCTGAAGATGATTGCTGTCCAATCTCCTAGTAATAGTAATATTGATATTAGAGTGAGTTGTATTTTTATTGTGAGTATTGTAAGAATTGTTAATTTATTCCAATGCGGAAAATTATCTTAAAGTTTGAATGTATACAAAACTCACCCAGCTGTCTGCTGATGAATATTCACGATCCATACCAAATACAAAGGTTTTTATTGAAATTCGCTTGTTTATATCGATCATATTTATTACTTATGTTTGTGTGATGTGATACAATTTCAGCAATAAAGTTGTACTTATTGTGATGTGATACAATTGGAAATTGGGGTTGACATAAACCAATTAGAGATTGTGCCCCGGAGTATCAGCAAACAAGACATGCTATCATAACTGAGCGTTTAAAAATAAATAAATAATAAAACTAAGATCGTATCGTTGTGAAAAGATAGATTGCAGGATGATGTTAAATTGCGAGCACGAGAAAGGCATCAAAAGAATCATAGCGGATAGCGCACTTTTGCTTCGAAAATACATGCACGGCCTCCATTCACAAATACAGTGGACGGTGAATTAAGGACCCCCCTTTCTTCTCTATTGTCGATATATAGCCTAACCAGTGTCTTAATTTCCATAACAATAAAGAGTGGCTCCCGTAGTGGTCGGGCCCGTCACATTCCTTTCTCATATTGAGAGCCACTTGTACTTGGAAACTACAATTTCATCTCGTAATATTTATCAAGAGCGAATTGTGCAAATGGTATATTGTTACTAGATTTACGTCAAACTAGGATGTAATCTTCAGCTAGCATGCATCAATAGTCATCACCTACCAACCGCAATAACCATTAGATACAGACAGTATTAGCATCGCGCCTCACGTATGTAATACGAGAACACTTATATAATAAAGATATCAGTGTGTGTCTACTTCCATCTCCAGTCATGAATCGAGATGAGATAGGAATTTTAGTCTGTGTGACTGTAAAGACTCCTGTGTAACTAAATCAAATTAAAGATGAAAAATCTTATAATCAATTTTGCGATCAAAAATATGCTAGAGCGCACGCCACCACATAGAATTTTTCATGCATTCAGATTCTTCGCAGCTTCGACTCCACATAAGTCTATATATAATCGGCCGTATATACTCATAAGTAAGAAATATCTATCAAGTCTTGATACTCCCGAAGAAAGAGAAAGAGCTGAAAAATGGCTACAACGATTCTCAAAAGACAATATCCCGAGAGGTAATTATTTATCTCACTTTTTGCTTAATTTATTTATTTTCATCATTTCAACACTTTTTCTTCTCCTGTAGAAATGCTTACAATAACGTTTGCAAGGAGCAGTGGACCTGGAGGACAGAATGTCAACAAGTGTACGTTATTAATAAAATCATTGATAATATATTCTTCTCTTTGCTGAATTCAGTTTATGATTTGAACAGTGAACACCAAAGTTGATATGAGATTTGCAGTTGATCAGGCATACTGGATACCCGAATATGCAAAAAGCAAACTTCTTGTTCAAGTGAGCAGATCCATGCTCTCTGAAAATTTAATCGTACGTAGCATTGGTCTTTGCTCATCTGCTGTTTTGATTTTCTAGCAAGCGAACCATGTCAACAAGAAAGGCGAGATTGTATTCACTTCAGATAAGACACGTTCGCAACAGAAGAATATCGAGGATTGTATTGATAAGTTACACACGGCGATTGTGAATGCGGCAAAGGTGCCTAAAGCACCGAGTGAGGAACAATTGCAAAAGATTGAGGATTTGTGAGTTTTATTTCAAGTCATTATCTAGTGCGGCAGCTTTTTTTTTTATGATGCGTCTAACTTTTGAATATACGTTGGAATTCAGTAAAAAGGCGGAAAATAGACGAAGGAAAGAGGGAAAACAAAAGAGATCTGCGGCAAAGGCTCAGCGAAAGTGGAGAGACGATTAATTCCATGTTGCCCAGTGAAAATAGACATTAATTGATCGGATTACAATACTCAAGTCAAGACTATTGAGAAAACTGGTTTAATTACTGTTATAATAGGACGAACGATCAGTTCGTTGACGTTTTTCATTGGCAAGTTTCTATAACTTGCATCGTATACCGATTGATGAGAGTGGATAGAGCGTTTGTCGGGATGAAGAAGAAGGAGAAGGAGAAGAGGATATTGGATATTGGATATTTCTGTCAGAATGTAAGTGTTGCGTTCAAAGTTTTATAGAGTGTTTAGAATGATGAACTTTAACAATGCATAGAACTATACAGTGGCTTACCTTTGTTACGTTGATATCCATTATTGACTAAATAAAGTGTCTTCCTTTCAAGTGAATCAGTCCATAAGGCTGCTTGAGACTACACACATGCATTTTATTGTACGGGCATTTTGTGAGTGCGTTTGATGCATCTCTGGACAACCACTTTCACGTTAGTCGCTCTATCTTTGCGATATAATTGACTTCGCCCACATATGATACTGTACGCCGTGGTGGAACACCAAACAATATTTTGCGTGTACGGCTCTTGAGCGGTACAAATATATTCTTTTTTTGATATTTCCGGATATTCTTTAGAAAACACTGCAATTCATTGCAAAGTCAACGACTGAGCATTCTAGATTGTCAGCCTTATATCAATCTGACTCCCAATTGATTTCGCAAACAAATCAAAAGCTTTTTACGGCTATTTGGATGACGTATAATATTCGGCAAAAGCAAACCAAATGGCCATCCCGTGTCACATTCGGAATTACACGAAGAATTTCATAATACTATTGACCAAAATCCGCAAACTTACACGTATTTTGTATACAAGTTAGGCATGATCTTTATTACATTCAAATAACAGCAAGTTGCTTAAAAGGAATATGATTTCTAGTGAAGTTAAGGTCACTAACTATCAATTATAGATTTGCCAAGTAGTGGTAGCCTGGCTTGTTTAAAAGGGTAAATCTCAAGGTTAGTTATCAGTCACTGTTGCGGTAATTAACTCGACAATATTACATTCTCCAATTGATATCAACGCTTTAGATAATTTGAGGAAAGCATTCATAACGATGATGCCAATTTAAGCAATAACTATTGAGGATTGCTTCATCGATTGTTCCAATATGAATTAAAATAAAGAGCAGCAGGCGTCATCTTTGATCTTTCTTTAAATGTTCTGTCTTTCATCAGAGGCAAAGCTTATTTCTTCTCCACAAATTATCCACAAAGTCTACTCATATCAAACCAACCCAACACTCCAATTTTGAAAAATCTGTTCATTCCCATAAACATAAGATTGCCGTCCATAATCAAGACAGAAATGATTGGTTCTTTACCGTCAGGTGTAAATGTTTCAAAGAGAAGCGGTTTGCCCCCGTGGCTTGGTCTGATTTGACTTTCTAGAGACTTTTAGCAGCACGATAAAGCCGACATTTTGAAGTGATTCATATCGTCTAACTGTTAGATGTACATGTATATGAGATATATTATTATACGTGAACGCAACCCCATAAGTCCTTAAATGCAACATTTTGCCCCTAAATTCAGCTCACGTGATTTACGTAATATTATTTGTATACCATATCAAGTTTCAACATCACAATTCGCGCGCGCGCACAATCATGTGTGAAGAGTAATAATTCATGAAGAAAATATCGTTTTTGAACTTTCTGAAAGTGACGATATTACTTCTTTAATTAGTGGAGAACACGATGAAGAGGGCTGACGATGATAATAATAAACTTTAACAGTTGTTAATGAGCCATTAAAAAGTTTGGAAAACATAGTAATAGAGACGTTTCTAATTCAACAAGAAGGGGCCAAGCGTTATTTAAAAGCTGTTAATAATTAGAGAGAAATAAAACAAGGTAGCATAACACAATTAGGAATATTGATGTCAACCTTTGTTACGTAACTTAGCTGGAATTATAATTAAAAAACAAAACTGTTTAATATACGTAAATTATTAAAATCCTTATTTCCTATTAAGGAAACCTTCCATACATGCAATATAGCGCTTGGCTCAAGGCGTTGCATTTACAGAAGGTTTATTGTAATAGTAATCAGTTCAACTGTTTTGCGTTTTGTATTTTATTTGTTTACTAAAATTACATCAACGTCTACTTGTGTACCGCTGATTGAGGAACTTTTACTTTTGCAACGTCATGAGTTATGTGCGGGACGATACGTTTACGTGTTATATGAAACGGCGGCGTTGGTATTCGCGTTTGGTGGGAGCACCTATTAATTACTGAGAGACGATGGATACCATGCGTCTGGGTATGAGTAGACGCAGCCTTATGTGTAACATCTCAAAGCATCGATTTGTCTGGTGTAACATAGCATAACATTATTAACATAGCTACATTTCAATCGCTATCGCCTATGCATCTTACTAGTTTTTCTCTGATGTTTATTTGTTCAGCAAACTGTTCTTTACCTAATTTAATTCTCGCATTGACTCTTCAAATACCCATTTATCGTAATTTTCTACGTAGATATTTACGGGTAACTTTATATCTATATACAGCGTGTCGTGTAACAAAAAATTTTTTTAATCAGTATTACTCGATAATCACTGTGTCAATTTTTATGCTTGCTGGTCGCTTAAAACCCATATACGTGTATTTATCGAATAATAACTAGTATGGGATGCGCTCACCGTTGCACTCAATAATTAATTTACATCTCGTTTCATTGAGTCTGTTAAATTAATAAGAGTCGCTTCTGAAATATTTTGCCATTCATCTTTCAACATTATATTTAACGATACACCAAATATTTTCTATTGAATTTAAAGCAGGACTGTTAGATGGCCAATCCACAATTTGTGGAATATTTTTCTGGATAAGATCTTAGCAACTCTACTTGTATGCTTGGGGTCATTGTCTTGCTGCCATTCTATCTTTTACCAAGCATCTGGTTGATTTCAGGAATGTGTTGAGCTAAAATTTCAACGTACAGTAACGTGCAAAAGTATCCTACCGGTTGTATCATCTAAACGTACATAATAATAACTCCTTAAATTTTCCAGGA
>CAJVPI010000375.1:0-32442 GCA_910592345.1 Paraglomus brasilianum
AAAAAAAAAAAAAAAAAAAAAAAAAAAAAAAAAAAAAAAAAAAAAAAAAAAAAAAAAAAAAAAAAAAAAAAAAAACGACCAGGAAATTTGCAATCGATCGATAATTGATTGAGTTCAAGAACGCGTGAAATCTGGTGGAAACTTCCCGAATTCAGAAGCCAATTACGAGATGCTAATAAAATTATGAGTTGAGAGCATGTTTAACGGATTTTTCTGGTATCAGGACATTATCCAGAAGAACGCGTTATGGTATTTTATTGGGTGAAAAAATTGGACTGGCCCTTGTCTATCGATACGAAACCCCACGGACATCAACGGATGTACAAAATCAAGTCTTATTATTATGGACCTTTCCTTACTAATGCAATAACAAAGCTTGGACGCAACATTTGATTTGGTCCACCTTGTTAATAGAATTAAATCGAATCCAAGTCAACTCATGTTGTTATATATTGATGTCACCGGATCGACGAGGAACTTTACTTACAAACATTGCCGTCCACCAGCAAACACAACAGCGACAGCACGTCATCAATCACGAAAAGTAAACAAAGAAGCAATATACTCGTTAATGAGCTTAATTTCTCGCTATCTACTATATGAAGTGTTTGCTAGGAAATAGGAACCGGAGTCCTCCTTCGAAACCCCCTCAATATTGGATGCGATTCGGATGACAATATAGAAGTTGCTGGATTAAACAGAAAAGTAGAGGTGAGTTCTTCGTTGTCCAAGCGAAGCCATATAAATAATGACGCCCTAACATTAACAGTATAATTGTATTGCAAAGATTTATTAATATTGGAAACTAATCATTTAAATTGAGACTCTTTGGTTACAGAAAATTTCCCTAATTTTGTTCTGTCCTGAAAAATTTGCTATAACCAGATTATAGCCTTAATTTATAAAGTACCATTTTGAGTTGGTATAAATAAATCTTCACTCCATGCCTTCTGAAACTTCCTATTATCTGTCATTTAGGAGAGCATCCAAGCACATGACTAAGTCGGTTGTATCATAACGCGCCTCTTTTGGCATTCCAACAAGTCTCAAAATACCATCTACGATGACAAAAAAGCGAAAGGGCCATGGTTTGTACAATTTTAAGAAAACGTCATCCATCGTATCTGCAAACACGGGAATTTCCAGCCGAGTCGCTTTGACCATTTCACGAGCAGCAGCTAAACGTTCATCTAATGTGCGGTGCTCCTTAACGCTCACAACATTACCAATAGGCCAAACATCGGAAGCATGTGCTTCTCGAATTTGAATCATGTAGAAATCGATTTGTGAATTATATTTCCTGTATATATCATTGAGCACATGAGATATGCATCGGTATAAAGGACAGGTATATGATCCACCGAGAATAACGAGTGGCCGTCCAGGTTGACAAAGTGAGCGCAAGGAAACTAGTGTTGATGAAGGGTCTAGTGGAACCAGTGGACAATCAGGTGCTGGCATTCCTTCGGTTAGATTTCCCAGATGACAAATGTTATTACGAACATACACTTGAGTTGTATGAAATCGAGGATCATCTGGATGATGAAGAAAAAAAAAGCCTTGAGTGCACGAAATCGCAAATGTCAAGGAAAATACATAAAGAATCGATAACCTCACCTGGATAAATTTGTGGGGCACGCCGTAGTAGTTGTACAGCCTCATCTGAATAGCCGAATTCTCGAACCAATTCATGCTACATCTGATCAGTAACATCCATCCAGTCCTTACCACATGTGGGATCAATCCCGACTTCATAATATCGCTTTTGTATTTCAGGTGAAAATCTTCGCTTCTCTTCTTCACGTAGCAGGGCTAACAGTTCCTCTTTTGTAGTTGGAAGTATTGGGGAAACAGTAACAGATGTGGATGCAGATGCGGATGCGGATGCAGATGTGGTATTGCTTAGATCATCCTTTGGATCTACGATTTTGCGAAAGTAATGTAGCACATCATGGAGCAAGTTGGAAATCGTAATACAATCAGAGCATAAGTCATAGTCAGGACATTCTAAACATTTATATCTGTAGGTGGAGGAAAAAGAGACATGTAAGCAGAATTGAAAATTTTTACAGATAATAATACATATGCAGCTAAATGATTATTAATTAACCTTATTCCTTTCCATTCTTTTTTGCCACAATAATCACAGACAATACCAACATGAACTCCACATTGCAAAAGTTCTTCAGGTGTTTGCATATATTGTGTGAGTGGGGGCAATGCATCAAATTCTTTACGGCCACTGGTTTCTTGAAGCATCCCACCACGTAGTCTAAGTACAAGATGCAATACGGACTCATTCAAAATACCATAGTCTGCCAGAGTACGCCCATCTTCCAATTGCTTGCCAGCAAAAATCAGACGCTGTTGGTCAGGAGAGATGTCTTCTTTATCCATGATCTTCTGTTTAACATTATCAATGGTATCAGACGAGTTTACTATTAAAGTTATTGTGCAACCAGTCAGTGTTTTCACATAGATGTGCATTCCTGAAATAATTTCAGAAGAATAAGAAGGCACAGGTTTATATCTAATTACAAGGTGTAATGTGGAATTATTTTGAATATTATAATCCGACAGAGTATTCCCATCTTCCAATTGCCGGCCAGCAAAAATCAGACGCTGTTGGTCAAGAGGGATGCCTTCTTTATCCAGGATCTTCTGTTTAACATTGCCAACAGTATCAGACGAGTCTACTGTTAAAGTTATCGTTTTACCAGTCAGTGTTTTCACAAAAATCGTTCCAAGTGGAATCCCAGAAGAAATCCCAGCTGATTTAATCATGAGTAGTAATGTGGTCTCATTTCGAAAATTGTAATCCATCAAGGTACGTGCATCTTCCAGGTGTCTGCCATTATGTACAAGAGATTGTTGATCAGGAGGAACACCTTCTTTATCATGGATTTTTTTCTTGAACATGTAAATGGTTTCACACAATCCTACTTTCAAACTTATCGTTTTTCCAGTAGCCGTTTTGACAAAGACCGTTATTCTAACTACAAGTTCCAGTGTGGACTCTTTTTGAATATGGTAATCTGACAGGGTATGTCTATCTTCCAGTTGCACATGAGCATAGCTAATTTGTTGTTGATAAGGAGGGATGCCTTCCTGATCCTGGATCCTTTCTTTAAGTGAGGAAACGGTTTCATGCATATCTACTCCCAGGTTTAATATTTTTCCACTCATCAATTTCACATATATTGTTGTTGAACCTCTTGGAATCTTTGGAACGCGAATGCTGGGTAATCTGCTAGGTTTAGGTTGTCTAGGTTGTAAATGCAACGTGGACTCTTTTTGAATATTGTAATATGACAAGGTGTATCTGTCATGTAGTTGCATGCCGTCAAATACGATATCGACTTGATCAAGAGTAACTCCTTCATCTTGAATCATTTTTTTAAGCTGGGAAATGGTGTCACTCCATCTCACATTCATTTCTATAATTTTTCCAGTTGTCAATTTCACATAGATTAGAATTGGGCCTGTTGAGAACTCTGTTGTAGTCGGCATTGACTCGACATGTGACGGGACAATTGCACTAGTTGAATTCTCGCCTCTATCATACTCAGCTTTGACCAAGTCTCCTTCCTGTGAAACAGATATGTGAGTACTAACTCGTTTCCAAGCAAATCGCTTAAATATTATATACTTCACCTTGATTCCAAGTTTTTCAAGAGTATCTGCAAATTGGATGTCTTTATCATCGTATGTAAGCTTGTAGTGACTATAACTCGTTCCTACACAAGCTTGGAAGTTCTTCAACAGTAACTCTCCAGTAGTGTATGTATTCACATTAGCTACATATACAGACTCTGTAAGGAACCGAATGCGGATAGGAAATATCGGAGGAGCAGGCGCAGTAGTCAAACGCATTTTGTGACAAGCATTCTTCGTTATCTTTACGATTCAGTGTCTTTATAGTTACCTTCATTGTTTGGCCCTATTAGGAAAGGCCATATCGTAATAACACCGGAAGAACTGTCCGAGACGCCACCAATATACGAAACAATTACCTAACCCCCAAACAAACCGAATAAAGGAACGCGTACTCACCTATGCATCACAAGGAGCCCCTGAGCACAGGGAATAAACAGCACGGATCAATCAGATTACCAGGCCAGGGCCCTCGTAATAACCTTAACGTTAGTCATCGCCGCATGCATAAACTATAGTGTTTACGATGTTCTGTTTAAACATATTGAGACAAGAAGAATACAGTATCCACGAACGTAGTTAAGCGACAGCCTGAATCGTTCGTTTCTGATGATAGTTTTGACATAATAAGAATTGCAGTTGAAACTCTTGCGAGTCTCTTAATGGTTCAAACTGGTGTTGCCTGCATTGTAAACATCCCTTAAAAACAGATCGTCGGTCTTCTGCAAGAATTCTATTTAAGGTTTCGACTATTTGCAATCATAGTGCCTTACAATAGTTTACAATATATAAACCTCTACAAACTGCTAACGCCTTAATGCATCAACGGTAAGCAACATACCTTCTACTTACTATTTTCAAGGATTAAGTATTAACTTCTAGTCCATACTTATTATCAACTATTAAATAGGGTTGGATGTCCAATTTTAAAAAAGGAAATTAAGCAATATCGCATAACAGGAGAAGCAGGAATTGCAATCTTTAATTTCGCAATTACAATATAATTTGGAAGATATCTAAGGATCGCATAACAATAATGCTCGCATGCAATCTAACTGGTACACATAAATTACCTGTTGTCCTTATTCACAAATACAAAAATCCCCCACTGTATTCGCCGCGTCAATAAAAAGACACTTCCTGTGTTGTACTATTGGAACAATTCAGCATATGGATTAGGCTCACTATATAAAACTACTCTGTAAGATAGAATTGATGCATGAAGATGAATATCAAAGTTATGGTTACGAAATTCCTGCACTGAATATATTTCATGCAATCAACTGGACTGCAGAAGCATGGAATAACATAACTGATGATGTAATTTATCGATGTTGGCAAGGATTGGCATTATTATCCCTAAAGAACATCAAACGGAAAATATGTCGATTGAAATCGAAGAAAACAGATTTGACGGCAAACGACTATATTGGCATTGATTCAAACTTGGAAGCAACTCAAGTAGTTGATGACAGTGAAATTATCGATGCAATTTAGGGTACAATTGAAAATGAAAAAGAAGCGGAAGAAGACAAATGTCCATCGGTTTCGCACTTTAGAAAGCATCCAAAATTTACTGAACTAATTACAGCAATCGAATAACGTTAGTGTAAGCAGTTCTGTTATCAGGACATTTTAATATAATAAGTTATGATAAAAACGACAAAACTTTCAATTCGAAAAATAATTATTTCATATAGAAATTGAAAAGCAACCAATTACAGTTATAGTAATGGCATTCTATTCTTACATCAATGGACGCGTTTGTGGAAAAGGCTGCTATCAACAGGATGATTGTGCTTTTCATTGGAAAATGCGATCACGCTTTCTTTGTGGAGAGTGTGACACACCAACTGCTTCGAAATACGGTATGTGCAAATTATTGGAAAAAGAAAAACGTGAATAACGCACGGAGTGCGAGTACTGTACCTTGATATTCAAGTAAATCAGAGGCAAGCCTCCTCACTTTGCGAGTCGTTTCAGCAGTTGTCTAATGCCAATTATTTCATATAACGCGAAAAAAATGATTAAATTGGTGTTTGACGAAATGAAAAATGTTTCTGTGGTACCACTGCATTTGAATCCCAACACTCAATGACTCCGGTGTTTTTGAAATCACCTTTTTATATCTGTAGGACGCGAAGTTAGCTGGGTTTCGGGTGGTCTATTATTGCTAGAACATTTTGCGTTTTGTGTAGCAATTTTTTCCTGTGGTCAAGGGCAATTTATTTTCAACATTTTGCTAAGCTTTTTCTCCATAATTTTTTCTACGATCTGTTCTAACCGCGTTTGTTTATACTGATTTTTCTCAGAGCTAGAATAAGGAGGCAGAGTTTTTGAACACTTCTTATTTGCTTCGCAAAGCGACTTACGTCGCCTCTGTGAAGGCATAGAACTATGTGTCAGAGACTCTGAGCTTCGTTCGTTCTTTTGCTTTACTTTTTTTTTTCTCGGCTTATATTGACATTGATCTCAGCTTCGGATTCACTTGAAGAATTTTTTACAGTTGCGAGCATTATGTCCAGTCTTACCACAGTTGAGCATCGATGTTGAGACAATTTTTTGGACACATAAATTTGTGGATCGGGAAAAGGTTCTTTTTTGGAGGCTTTAGCCATAAAAGCTTCAACAGCACCTAATCTTGTGTTAGCTCTTCAGTAACATAGATTATTTAAGGTTGAGGCGTTTTTTTGATTAAGTATCTTCTGCGGACACCCTAGCGCTGTGCAAGTATATACAGATGTTCTAATGCCTCATTCTTCTGAGAAGTTTGAGGGGGGCGTATTTGAGCTGGTTGTGGTATTTGTTCTTGTAAGGATACCATTTTCGAATTTAACTTTTCGATCTCAGCAAATGTAATACCTGGAGAAGTAGTTACTGGAGCCTGATATATAGGCTGGGTAAGCCCAACTAATTGATGAGCTTTATCTCTCAAACCAGAAATAGGTGTTTCTAAATCGATTCGTCCAGCTTCCATTTGATTATCAGGAGTAAAACCCTGGAAAAATTGCTGTCTGACTAATTCGTCTTGATTTACTGTTGGAAGCATTGGGGTAGGCGAGTTTACCTACAGTATCATTGCCTTGAAAAAGAGACTAAAACGCGACTTTAGTCTTATATTATTTAGACGGAGAATATGCTCCATCGCGTGGATTTGTTAGAGAAGAGCTCATGCATGTCTACGACCCAGATAAGATCCAATATCCTCCTCAACGTATATTGTCTGAGAATCGGCTTACCCGGTTAGTTCATATAGCGCGAGTTTCCGAAAAATTAACTAAAGCCAAAAGACGTGGAGGGAGTGTTATAGCAAAAACCGGTAAAATAAATGGCTACAATGTTTTTCTTTGATCCTGCAAAATGGCGCACATCAATGGGAATATCCACTGAAATTAATTACGAAAAGGTTTGAATGGTGCCCAATTTGCCCGCATTTTACCGATGAGCGAGACGGTGTAGATATATTTTCAAAGATTTGCTGGGCAAAGACTTCCCGCCATGTACACCAAAGTTCTTAGAAGGGTTGTTACAATGAAGAGCTAAAATTAGCGTTTGAATTTAACAGGCCACATCATTGTTATCGTAATGATTTGTATCACAGGAAAAACGGATTATGCATGCAACAAGGTATAGACCTTATTGAAATTCCGTATACCTGCGATCTTTTACCTTACATTTATCGCTCATTGCAGGAAAAAGGGTATTTGAGTGCGAACATTTGCAAACGTATTTTCAATAAATTTATCTCGATTAAAAAAATATATCGGCTAGTGAAGATATAGAATTTTCGATGACATGTACCAGCCACGTAAAGTGGAGTCTGTAGAAACTCTTTATGATTTATAAAAAAAAGAACATCATTATTATGTAGTATTTGGTAAAAGATGTAGATAACATGCTAATTATGATATAGGTTACTTTACGAAATTTCTGGAAAGGCCACTAAAGGAATTCAAGATACCACTTGATCGAGAAAAAGATCGTAAAAATCAGCCTACGCACTTGAGACTTAAAATAGATGAACATTTGAAGGTTCTCGCTCAAGCGACAATACAATCATGAATACGCCAAAATCAATTCTCAATTTTACAGTTGAGAAGAAAATGTCTGGGCTCTCGATTTCTTCGTCTTCAGAATTTCTTATCAAAAACGAATCTGACATAGATAACCTTACAGCAAAAATGCGAGAAAAATGGAAGGCCAATATTGTCTTTGAATTTCGGGATAATACAAACTACTGGAAAAAAGAACGTAAAAGTATAAACGAGGATGATTTCTTAAAACATAAGCGGGAATATGAAGCCCGCCTTGGTATTCCTACTACTCCATACAAAAAAAGAATTACGTAAATTTTCCTTGATATCTATAATGGTCTTAATTCGAATAGAAAGTGTAAATAAGGTAAATTTTTGGCGACTGAAGATTGTGGTTCAGCGAATTATTTATCCAGGTAATAAGCAAGGGGATTGTTACTGTCCCTTACAATAATTTCTTAATACTTAAATCATATATGAGGTTTTTGCATTATAGTCTCATCTTACATGCGTGTTTGTTTTGCAATAAAGCATCATTATTTATAACCTTTAGAACTATTTGCGAAATATTTTTTATCGCACGGAGTGCGTGTGGTACCACTTCGCTTTGCGCGATATTTAAAAGGTATTCGATCCAGCTAAAAACGTTAAAAAAGTGCCGATTGCTGTCCCAAATTTTTTCTCACATAATTTTTTATCGATAAATGATTTAATACTTTAAGTGTCATCATCGTACGCACCTATTACTATTTGTTTCTGCTTAAATTAGTTACGTAAGCAAGTTTTCGCGATCTCCTTTTTGACGATGTTTGATAGTTCGAGTTATTTCTACCTTTACAGAGTGGTGATTATGACATTATACGAATATGATGCGCAGTATATTATTGCTGAATATTAAAAAGGGTATTATTATACCGCTCTTTTTTTTATTATTATCAATGATTTCGTGTCATACTTTATGTATGAAAGAAATACTCTTAATCGCATTTATTTTTCTATTTCATGTCCCATGATTCTACCATTAATACAACCAGTACTACGCATCTCTTTTGGAGCCCTGCTGCTTTTGTTGGCCTCGTCGCATCAAGTTCTTTCTAACGCTTGTAGGACTATGTCCCACGCCACCGGTGGGATCAAGAGACAAATACGGTACTCTTTCCCATGGTACTCCACATAAATGTGTGGAAGATTTAGAATTATGATCTAGCATGGCCCATACTGGAAGTTCAAGACTTCCTTTCATGATGGCAGTTACTTTTCTGAGAGTAGTATATGAAACTGGAGTGAGGATATGGAGTGTATTAGTGGAAGGAGAAATGGATCTGATTATGGCCAGTCCATGGCAGGTGTAGTTTGTTGGGTGTGGAAGCGGATGTGGGGGAGATCGGTAGTAGAGGGGTGGATGCTGATAAATATGATATAATATGAAATAATGTGAATTAAAATTGTTCCAAGAGTAATGAGATGTATTAATGTAAGATATCAAATACCTATCAGGCATAATACGCTTCTGACAGTTATTCCAACTTACCGCACCAACAGACTCTGTAACATTTATCTTTTCGTTATTATAACGATCTTCTTTATCCTCATCACACACTTCCACAACCGCCTCTTTATCGACAACTGCATCTCCAATCAGCCCAACAACAGATCCGTTAAGAGCGTACAATAGGTGACTCAATGATACATCTGAGTTGATTAAAATCACGCCTTTGCTCAATCCTTTCTTCCAATTCAGACACCAAGGTACCCGATATACTAGTGGGTTGTTATAATCCCACCATGGTGAGTTCAACTCTAATAGATTTGACGCATAAAAATATGATAAAAAGTTTAATGTCCGTCGAGTATGTGGAGTGAGACGAGTTGAGCTTGAGACAGAATCCGGAATATCAATGAGGATATGCTTTGGAAGATAATCTTTATGTTGAATATCAGAGGTAGTAGGAATGGTAGGACAGTTACGATAGAGGTTTGTTGGTGAATGGAATTGAAATATGTGTGTTGGATTGAGAAATTTGATAATTTCGAGGAAGATGTCATGGCCCAGACCTGCAATCAAATTTAGCAGTTCAAATTTTGAATTTACATACAAATACAAGAACTCGTATACTTGTAAATTTAATTTGACAATTACTGACCTTTGGTCCAGCCGTGAGCATTAAATATTAAGGGTACTATGCCTTGGCTTCTTGTGTCCTCATCCATATGTCCCATTCGTTCCATTGCAATTTCATGTCGATATACGTTAACCAACTCGTTTAAACATGTGAGATAATAATCGGGATCATCCCTTGGCTTTGTATCGCCAATAAAATATGATCGATACGGTTGAGAGAGATGTGTAAATGAAGGCCCTATTGATCAATAAGTTAGTCAACCAAAGACTCCGAGAAGATATACGTGATGTCCTTAATGTAATGGTCAGATACCAAATAAAGGTGATTCGCAAACGGTTAGAGACACAAGGCCAGCGGGTGTGAATTCTGACTGTCCAACATCACTTTCCACATATGCAACTTTGGGAAATCTATTCGAAGAGTAATGTAGCAATAAGATTGAAATACTCGAATGGTGACAGACAGGAGCAGATAACATACATGTTCAATAGAGCATTTATCAGCATTCTTGAGAACGTTGATTTTCCAACATTCTTTTGGCCGTATGTGATGCTAATTGCTGGTATACTCCTAGAAGCTGCAAAATAATCGAAAACCTCAACAATGATTGTCATATTCCAATATTGAGACAACGTCAAGCTTACCTAGTTGCACAGCTTCAGCAACAAATTGATTGATAGCCCCAGTCCAGGTCTCCGTTGAGGAAAGAGCGAATAGGCCAGGAGTGCTTTCAAATATCTACAATAATGTTATCAACGTCTAATTCCAGAATCTTACAATTCGTCGTATCATACCGGATGGAATAATCTTAATCTGAACAAATCTTCTGCATCTGCATTGACCTCCTGACCGACTTGTCCAGAAAACAAATTCTTATATAAAGACGGTGCCACTCTTTCGATTCCATCAACTCCGCACCAAGCCATCTCACGCAATATAATAATTAAGAGAATATCGTCTGTATCCATGAGTTGATTTAATAGCTCTATGGCTATTCGTTTTTCGTCTTTGGTAACTTTGATACTACTGCGGGCATTTAATTCGCTTTCTGTTGGCCATCTGTCAGGTTCCAATTTCAGCAATCCATCGCTAGAAGGCGAGAATAAAGGATAGTATGGAATCGTGACATTTTCATCGAGTAGATCGGTGAACCGAATGTTGTAACTGATGGGTATTGGCCCACGTAAAGTATGGTTCATGATAGTGATCGAACCTAAAATTGGAGCTACTAAAATGCAACCTTGGAAACATATTGACTTGTTGCGTTAGAATTAAAAATAAATAGATATTAATAAATCCTCTAAAGCAACATGTAATATAAGATATCGGATGGCTACCTCATCTCTTCTCATGATCACCAAACATAATCCAGGCGCTTCTTCAGAACGAAGTACATTCAATCGAGTTGGAGTAAACTGTGATATGGCCATAATTTACGAACAGGAAATTTCGTCAACTATCAAGTTTTATTGCAGGAGCGTGACTTCTGTATTACCTCTGCCGCCAGTTAAAATCTTCTATAAGTTTATAGTTCTCATCTCCAAGAATGCGTATAAAAGTTCTGCGTTCATTGTTTATTTAAGGGTGACTATAGAGAGGGTTGGCTGTATTCTAGTTTCACCTTCTTGATCTTCGATTACATGGATTGAGCGATTGTATTTTAGAAACTTAGAGTTTTATTGCTGATATTTCTCTCTCACACTTCGTATTTATATGTTACAGTGAACAATCGCACGATTAATAATTGGATTTAAACTCCAATCATGCGATACAAATTGTTAATCTTCAACAATGATAAACAGACAGATTAAGGACCCTCTCCCTGTTGGTTAATTTTGGGTCTAATGCCCACTCATAAAGGGAACGATCTATTATTTTAGTTTATTGTGATTCTAGTCGGGAAAGAGATACAAGATTCTAACTGGCGGGAGATGTAATACAGAAATCACGCTCCTTCATGAAATCAAACGCGTCAAATGAAAGTACGCTATGTGATACGAACGTTATCGACGTATCCTCGCGTGAATAAGCACCCTCCCTGATTACCGCCATTAGCACACACATAAGAAACACGAGATTATAAATTTGCATTGATAAAACACTTTAATCACGAAGGATAATAAGATTCGGGCAAGAATTTTTAATGTGCATAACCTCATCGTTAATAGCAACCAATTTTTACATTTTGACTTACAAATTTAAATGTCAGAGAGGATCACTTTTATTAATCAATTATTATTGTCACATCTTCGTGACGGTTTTATAGTGCAATTAACGCCGTAGTATTTTTATCAATCGCATATATGCAAAGGTCATAAAAAAATTAGCAAATTACTTTCTTCAGTAAGTCTGAGGGTTATGATCTATGAATAGTTAGAAATTAGTCCAATACTATTGGATTATTTTTGCTGCTTCCTTCTCTCCTACTACTTCCTTCTCTCCTACTGCTTCCTACTCTCCTGCTGCTTTCTTCTCTCCTACTGCTTCCTCCTCTCCTGCTGCTTCCTCCTCTCCTGCTGTATCTTGTTCTATGACTTGATGCTCCCTGAGAACGTGTCATACGATATTCTCTTAGATTTGCTCTCGTAATGAAGCTTCTCGAAGCCTGTGCAGTCTGCTGCACTGTCACTTCTCTTTGTCGGTCATCATCAAACTCTGTTGACGTTATATCTGGTACGTCTGATATGGATTCTGCTATTATTATTTCTTCGTCTTCCACAGCTTCAGCTTCATCCTCAGAATCGACGACGATTGGTGTTGCTTCCTCCCGAACTACCTCCATTTGACTCTCTTGTCGCGATTCTAAATATGACTCAGGTGTTGCTTCCTCCCGAACTACCTCCGCTTGACTCTCTTGTCGCAATTCTACGTATGACTCGGGTGTTGTTTCCTCCAGAACTAACTCTATTTGACTCTCTTGTCGCAATTCTGCAAATGACCCAGGTGCTGCTTCATCCTTGCGTACCTCAATTTGACGCTCCTCTGGAACTAGCTCCATTTGACGTCCTTGTCGCGATTCTACATATGACCCAGGTGTTGCTTCCTCCAGAACTAACTCTGTTTGACTCTCTTGTCGCGATTCTACATATGATCCAGATATTGTCGATTCAGTAATGAATGACCCCTCGCATATTGTCGATTTACTAACGAATGACCTCATCGTCGCTGCTTCTTGACCCTCTCTCATTCTAATCTTCCCAGCGTTGTGATTCCCCGCTCCTCGTTGCTCATATGCGGTGAAATAAGAAGATGTTGGAGCAGCCTCCACCGCACTTTCGTACAGTGTTCTAGTTAACAACTTTGAAATGCCAGACGTCTTTCGTGGGCTCATGAATGTTGCTGGTTTTTCAGGCAGACTTTCTGTACGTATAGGCGGGGAATTGGAAAAGGTATACGCGTGCCAAGGTGAAGAAATAATGAAAGGGTCTTTCTAAAAAGTAAACTTTTCAGTTAATTGAGACAAGGAATCGTACTATCAAAGAGAAAGATTCATGTGAGATACACACCAAAGCCAGGGATGCCGATATGCGCTTTCTTGGATCAGGTTGTAATAACTTGCATATCAGGTTTTTAGCTGTAAATAGTAAACATTCACAATCAAATATATAGACGTATTTCGTACAAGATTCTCTCTCCAATATTTCACTGTGGTCTCAATTACTTTTTTCCCAGATAACATCCATTACCGATAGCCAAGACACTCACCATTGAGACTAGTTTGCTCCCAGATGTCTTTGCCAAAATCATACATCCCTTGCATCGCCTTCGCATCATCTTTGAACGGCAACTCGCCAGATAGACATTGATACAAAATTACGCCAAGACTCCAAAGATCTGCCTTTTCATTATATCGCGACGTTGCGTCCATGACCTCCGGGGCAACTTGAAAGTTAAACGAGTCAGTAAAAGATAAATCAGTCGCTATTGTAACAATAAGAGCTGACGAAGTAGTCATCTATTAACCATAAAGGCGAGTCCCGCATCTTGTCTCGAGCGTTGACGTTATAACGATAAAGCCTGATATGCCAAAATCTGTTATCTTGACCAGCAATTGCTTATCAAATATGAGTATATTCTGTGGTTTTAGGTCTCTGTGCACGACTCGCATATCATGAAGGTACTAGTAGTCATCGATGTGCCAAAGATGGCAGAGAACTCGCTTAAGATAAGGATGCTATATATCGATAAGATTATTATAACGTCATTCTTACGTGGATGCCCCGAAATAATTGTGTAAAGACAGTTCTGGTCTCCGTCTCATTCATGGGTCCTTGTTGAAGGCGGCCGCTTAGATCTCCTTCACTCGCACTGAATATCAGCAAAAGTCACTTGTTACAACGATTTCTATGTAATCATCCTTTAGTGAAGAGAGTTATTGAGTACTCACTACTCCATTATGATTCTAATCTCATTCTTATAATAAAATATTTCTTCGCACCGCGTAATGTTAGCCTAGAGAAACTTGTGTGTAAGCAACGAGTCATTGTTCAACCAATACATTTGCATAACAAAAAAAATACATGGTTGGCGGTTTTCAGTATCCTTATTTCTTTCTCGATCGCGAGTGGACTAGACTCCTGTACCAAGTTTTCTCCGACTCTCATAACGCTATTGCTCTGCATCTTTTTACACGCGTATAACCGACCTGTTGACAATTGTTGTACGCATGTTACATGCGCGAATGAACCTTGTCCAATAGTACCCAGGGTTCTATACTTATTGTTGAAATTCTACATGATATACTCGATAAGCGTTTGCGACCAGTAACAGATTGTACAAAGACGTATTTCGATTCGGGTCATACCGTTAATACAGAATCCAAATCTAACAACACTTCGAACTTATCTAAGACAGTTTGGGTAAGCAAGTTTTCATTAGTTGGCAGATTCACGCAATCAATATCAAAGTCCTTCGTTATGCTTACATGCCACGTGAGCGTCGTGCTCCTGTGACGGGAAGGTGATGATATCGCCAGATGATATTACCATGGTATGAGGGTATTCGATCTGGGCACCATTCACCCAAAGTGTTGGTTTGCTACCGCATTTTTGGATGGTTGTCTCGTAATACTCTCGTTCCAATTGTTTTATCGCCTAATTACGTGAGAACCATGGTTCTTAAGTTATATTAAAATGTACACATATATACATAAATTCAAAAATACCTTGGTTATGACACAGTGATTGCGACTTATTCCTATGTCTCTTAGTACCTAAATGAAGAAAGCCTATTCAGAATCTCATACCTCACATTTCAGAAATACATAATAATAAAAAACTGATAGTGATACCGTATCGTTTTTTGAATCTCTTCCGATTTTATGTATGTCTTTAAAGATTTTAATTTCTTGTATTCCGTTAAATCCTCTATCGACGGGCGTCAGCTTGGCCCATTGTCTTGAACTATCGAGTGTAAGACGTGCAGTCGCATTCTCAAGATTTACCATGCACACATTGCTGCTTCCCATTTGGTCTTCTTGGGCATCGAATATTCCCTTTCTTGGAACTTGAACGTGCTTAGAGTTAGCGTTAGGTGGTATCAATGAGCTTAAAACCGTAGGAAAACAGAACTTGCATGAACGCGCATTGAAATAACAAAATCTGGTAACACATGATTGGTGACGCAGTCATAATAAAAATAACGTACCAAAAAAGGCAATAACATATTTATTGTTTACACGTGAAAGTATTCTTCATGTCCACGCGTTTTTCGACAATCTTTTGTCCTAATTGGTTTCATAATGTCACACTCATTATTATGATGCGACTCTAAAACTGCTAATGTCAGGATTTTGGCTTCTCAAAACCAGTTATGGCAGTATTTATTAGCTTTCTTAATAGTAATGCAATTCCATCGATATTACATCTGCTAGCAAGAGACGTTAGGGATAAGTCTTATATCCAGTGCTCACAGAAAGGATGAACACATCGATCAGACGTATGACTAATTTGGTTAATTTTATACGTATATTATAAACGATTCTCTCAGTGAGTATCCAAAAGAAGAAAATATAGCACTGTATCCAAAGGATACTTCCATAATTGGTTTGCATCCAATGTTGGATTTAGTAATAAACTAAACAGCTCGTTTTATTACCGAAACCGACTAACATTAATTAGACCATCGAGACTGAATTTGAATTACGCAATTACGATTCAACTCGAGGCAGAGGGATACACTGTATAATCCTTAATTCTCCGCCAGAAAATTCCCTCCATAGTCCTCCTCCCACATATGTCCTTGATCTCACTACATTCACTTCTCCTGTTAACATCGTTCTGGGGAGCGGGGCTATCGCGTTGATGAGTTTACTATTCTGTTGATTCAATCAAGGCCCGCGGTTTTCAGGCTATCAACATTCCGCCTTTATCACCTTCATTGTGTGGTCTTTCCTCGCATTTTGTCTGCAACAACCTCTCTGAAATCTGATATAATCTTGTTTTCTTTCTTGGCTTTTTCCTCTTGGCTGTTTGATAATGTTACAACAAAAATTCAATGGTTGGATGACTCGAATGGTTATGTTAAGACAAGGTATACAAAGGTATTGAAATAAAATTTTTTACAACATACTTGAACAGCATAAGCGCTCTCTTCTCTTCTGCCGAGATAACTTGGTTTTCTTTACGTATACGTACAGCGTTCATTCGTCGATGCCTAAAAGAAAATAAATGTTATTATAATGGAGTAAAGGTAGTTACGTGGGACACACGCTTCACAATTTGTCTGAGATTCTACATTGATCGCTTCATCCATACACTACGCGTATGTGCCAAGAATTTACCTGCTCCCGCTCATTACATAGCCAACAGACTCAAACGACGATATCTCATTACTAGTCAAACCAATTTCACCACGACGTGGAATACGTTTTCCTTCCTGGACGTAAGCAGCCATAGCTGAACCTTCACCTGCGAGAAGGGCTCCTCCGTAACTAAAGAGGGCATGGTGTCGATCAATTAATGAAACTTGGGCTGTACAATATAATAATAACGAGACAAGAAACATATTTACGCTCTTTCGCCAAGTTTCGTTTCTTGTGCGGGAATCGGTACTGGTCCGACTTGTAGATCTTCAGGAAGGTCAACTGTAGAGATAATTGTGATAATTAACCGTCACAGTCGATATTCTATTATTTATGGGACAGAGCGTGTGTTCACTTTTTAATAATTGCTTACCTTTCTTCTCAACCCAGAAATTTTCCAAATCCTCCAATTCTTCTTCGTCTATTTCTTTAACATCATTTGCCGTTACCTGTGATCCGTTTTCTCCACCATGATCTTTATCTCTCTCCCTTTCCCTTCTCTTCTTACGCCTCTCCTTTTCATCCTCCGTTTCGGATCCGCCGGAAGAGGAATCAGCCTTTCGTCGGTGTTTCCTGTGTGATCTGTGACGATGACTAGATTTCCTGTGTTTCCTTTCGCTCTTGGTTTTTTTTTTCGATTTGTGGGAAGCTTGAGCGAGTAGTTTGTTAAATAGGTAAGAGTGTGCGCTTTGGAAGTAAGGATTTACGAAGAAAATACATACGACTGCTGGGGGGCGATTCGTCATCCGTCTCTGATTCCGGCTCGGGCGACGAAGGCCATATTGAATAGAACATGCGTTCTCTATCGACCTTGCGTTTCTCCAAGTAAGTCAGACCGCCTTGTAGCCGTGATCTGTCTCTCGAGTCTCGGGATCGATCGTAATAGTCCCGATCGCGGTCTCTAGCCACGTAACTATCACTCATGTTCTGTATTGTGTGTATTGTGTGCAATCAATTTAATATTAGACTATCGCTATAATAATAATATTTCTGGCGCAGTTGTAATAATTGTCATGTGACTACTTTTTCTTGCCTCACTGATCACATCGCGCGCGCGATCTTTGTTCAATCTTTTAATAAAAATGACCTGGGAGCAAGCCAAAGCCACTCTTTTCCCCGACGAAGAGGAACGCGGCAGAATAAGGGGCATTCTTTTGGGCAAGCCGTTGAATGAACGCTTAGAGTATTTCGAGGGAGGAGATAAGGAGATTGTTGCTGCCCTCAGAACACTCTTGCCAATCCAAAGTAACGACTTTGTGATTTGGGCGTTGGGGACGTAGAGTAGTGTGTACATAGGGTAGAGTAGTTGTATAGTTTTTTCATATTAATATCGCGAATTTATTGGAGAATGTTACTGTAGCTGGAGTTGCTTTTTGTGATGCTCATACTGTGTATTCCATGTTATCCTCTTATCTATGTCATTCGTACTGTCTGCATAGAATAGAGTGCAGCAAATATACCTTCTGCTCATCTATCCATGGGCTTTTATTAACTTGCTTGTTTCTATGTTTCCATTTTTTCCCATTCTCTCACAAAGAGCACATACAAAATAGTATTACACTGCTATCGGAGACGACAATTTTGATAAAAATCGAGAAGACAAAGAGAATGCTTTAGCAGCTAGAAAGATGGGGTCCTGGATTAGGGTTGCATCATGGATTTCGGCTTTTACTTTGAGGTATTGGTGCTCTCCATCCAGGATGGCAATATCAATTTTAGCAGTCAGCTCAAAGTATTCCCTTGTTGATGAATCATGGATGACCCATGGGCCTTGTAACCCAGTTATGGTCTGAGAAAGACCTAGTACTAGAAAAAGATTAATACTATTACTATTAGCTGTGTAAAAAATTAACATTTTAAAAGTATGAACAATAGATTGTTTTTAGTGCAATGGATGAGCCAAATTACAAATCATGATTTTCGATCAAATTAAAGGGCTGCTGGTCACAAATGACCCATTTAAACAGTGCATCATTGAGCTGTTTTACTCTGACTTCATATGATGTGAATCAAAAAGTTATGTGTTTCAATCTTTTGCTGACTCCACTAATGATGAATGCAGACAAATTGTTAGTAGAGAAAATGTAAAAATGACCACTACAAATGACTATATATATAATGTTACCACTTGAGCTAGATACTGTAACATTTCCCAATAAACTATATTACACCCATATTACTCTGTCTACTCTACCCTATTACTATGTACACACTACTCTATTACTATGTCCCCAATGTAAATGCCCAAGTCACAAAGTTGTTACCTCCATCCCATGTATCCAACATCTTAGCCTTACTATTACCTTGACACTATCTCTTTATGAAGCTGGCAATGATTCTTGCATCTATTACTATGGGTGCTGCACCAAGTTGTTCCCACACTTCTACAGCATCCAGCCCAATGATGTATTCCCAAGTCTTGGTACTTATATTTCCTTTACCACTGCAAGATCATTGTCTTCCAGAAATTGAAGAAAGTCTTCAAAATTGGTCTTTGTATTTGCCATTTTTCAGAGATGTGTGAATTTATTTATTGTTGTTTACATTATAATTAGATGTACAGTAACTGTATGCATAATGTGACCAATGATAATCAATGCGCAGAAATTTGCATTTGTCTTTGTGTCCGAGTATTTCCTCCCATGTAATCACTCTGGTGCTTTTACTATTATTTATTATAATCATTCTGGGCGTAACTCGTGATCTTCCAGTATGAGTTTAATGGTCCACTCGAGATCGAATCCTGGATAGTCCCTGACTGGACCGAACATAATCCGATCCCTTTTTAGGAAATCATAGAATCCCTCAATCCCACAGTCACCTTAGGGATTGCGGTTCTACACAATGGTTATGAATCGTCCCATAGAATTGTAGAATAGGATGGTTGTGAATCGTCTCATAGAATGGGATGGTTATGAATCGTCTCATAGAATGGAATGGTTGTAAATCGTCCCATAGGATTGAGTCTTATATTGGCTCAGACCGCTTAGTCGCGACAAATTTGAGAAAAAGGTATTTACGATTACACATAGATCATGTGATCAAGGGGAGCCAAATTTACGATTTATATATGGATCATGTGATCAAGGGGTATAGTAAATTTATTACAATTGTTCAAAAATGCTGACTATACCGACTAACTGCATACTCAGCTTGCTTGGGATTAAGTCTTTTTCTATAGGCATCCATATATAGAAAGACTTTTGCGCATAACCACGAATTTGCTTTAAAGAAATTGGATCCAACGCCTCTGGTCTATCTTTTGTAACCCCTTCCAAGTATAATCACAATTGCTTCACGGAATGCGCATATCGCAAGAATTTTTTTTCTTTGATATCGTGAGAAAACGCATTCTTATTGGTGATTGTGACGTGTTTATGGTGCCAAATTCTGTCATTCATATGAAAATGTTGCTTCTTTTGAATTCAATTTCTCTAGAATCTTTCATCGGATTTCTAAAATCTTTACATGGTTTTGAACGTTCAATCTTGAATGACACAAAAATACAGAAATTTTATAATAAAAAATTGTCTCATTGTCTGTTAATTACAAGTTAAAGCTTGTCTGCAAAAGTTGTCGCGACTAAGCGGTCCGAGCCAATATACGACTCAATCCTATGGGACGATTCACAGCCATCCTATAGGATTTCAATTCTAAGTAGCCAATTTTGCATTGGGACTATGGTTTTAGAACCAGATTGGATGGGACTGGACCATTAACATCCCTAGTATGAGTTACTGATTTTGCAGATCTTTACAGATCTTATCCTTTTACTAAACAAGTGGACTATATCGCTATATCGCTATATCGCTATCACTAATCACTATATCACAATAGTCAAGCAAATTGCTAGTTAAAACTACTTCAAAATTGATCTGAAAGTCATTTATGTTAAGAATCTTCATGAAAAAAAACAACAAACAACCATTATAATTGAGCCTTGCTGGAATGAAAATCTGACCTTCACATGTTATGTCATCACAATATTTATTTCAAAGTCTAAGTAGTGATGATATGTTAGTATTAGCTATCGTGTCTATTATAATCTACTTTACTCAACTAAAAATACTACGGAAAAGTTCAATAATTAATACACGCATTAAATTTACATCATTGGAAAGGGCAAATAACCGCTATACTATTGGTCACAAAAATTTAGTTGAAATATCTTGCTTCGTTGAACGGAAAAAATAAAATTTATTAACTAATTTCAATAGTCTCGTATTAATTTACAGGTTACATTCTTATTATTATAGACGTGTTTGAACCATTTTTGAGTAATTGTATAATCAAAGTTTTTATTAATATTTAGTTACATAACCTTTCTTTTGATAAACGATGACTCACAAACTTGCTCAATGTTTAAAATAATTGAATTTACAGGCTCATATCTCCGTAAATATCCAACCAATATAAATAATATGTAGTAGTAGTCTTGCTTACTGGCTTATTAAAAGAAAAAACTCGATAGAAATTTATTACTTTGCAGATTAATTTATTTGATGTAGTATTTCCCTAGGACAATCGTATCCGGGAAGCGTGTAATACTACGAGAATAGTGAGCAATTAAACCTGAGCGGCACCAAATTGTCAAGGAATTACGCAAGCGTATTAACCTAATATTAAGTATCGCGAAATCCGTACATAGTGGTACGACAGAAAACTAGTTCAACATTTATTGAAGCAAAAAATTGTCTCACTTACAATATAGTCATACTAAAGTTTGGCCTAAGTCAAGCGTTATTCAATATATCATGTACTTGTCCAGTCATTATGCTAATTTACATACCACGTAACTTAAACTTAACAAAAACTGGGCACAAAGAAACAGAATATGTGTGTGCAGCTAATTACGGGAGGGCAATTTGACATAGCTAACCGATTAACGAAACCATTGATTGACTTGTATACGTGTAATGCATGATCACGTATTTCGATATTCCAATACACACACCAGTCAGTTTCCACAAAAAAGAAACCGCGTTTTTATGATACACTCAGCAATGGTGTTGCGCACACTATCTAGTATACATTTGCAGTATTAACCATGTAGCAATAAACAAGTGATTCTCTTGTTAGAGAAGACATATAAATCACGTTTATAACACAATAATGATGAATTGTTGTAATAGAGTTGTACATTTATTATTAAGTAATGCACACCAAACAAACCGACAATTAGGAATTTCTAACTAAATATCTATCCAAATTATGCGTTTATATTGCACAAAAGTGTTGTTTATGTAAAAACTATATTGGATCTATCATAGTAACATATTATTATAAAAGAACAACTACAATTCTAGGTGCGGAAAATACATTAAGCGCCCACCCAAAGGCCATTAATAGTTGCCGAACCAAGTGTAACACCATTGTGTTTAACAATCATTGTCTGTTTATTCCAGGTACGAAGGAAATGTCCGGTAATGTCAAATCTCCAACCCTCAGTTCCGCCATTTTGAGTTAGCACTGCAGGAGGACCTTTGAACAAAGGCGTCAAATCGTACAAAATTGTGGCGGGAGCCGTTGTCTTCACAATCAAGATTTTGTAGTTAGCCCAGTCGCCATCTACAAATCCGTCATTCCATTTTCCAACGATGGTAGTCTTTGTCGCTGATTCGGAGTATTGAATATAGCCACTAGGTGTGGAAAATGCAGAATACGCAACATCACCGTTAACTCGTTTGACCGGATGAGCGACCAAGGATAAAGGAAGCAATAGAGCCAGGAAGACGAAAATCAAGATGGAATTCTTTTGAGACATTTTGGCTTTTTATAAAGTTCGTACAGTAAGATTCGTAGATATGGACGCTATTCAATAAGAAGCCTTTGATTAGAACAACTTCTTATAAAAGAAAAGTCAGTCGAACAGACGAGGCCTTTATATATTTGTTGGATAGAACGTGTGTCGCGCTATTCGTAGCGTACAAACAAAAAGTCATTGTCCAAAGTAATTACCAAATTTGGTCAAACTATTTTTGTCCGAAATAGATGACCAGTGGCGAGAATTCTGGCTGACTTAAATGTTTGACAATGCGTATCCTGCTTATAGCATATAGGACATGTTAGCTCCTTGATTACACAAATTCGTTAATGACTTTTAAATTATAAACAAGGTTTAAACTTAAACAATGTTTGCAAAACGATGGCCAGTTAGTTGAGAGATTGACAAAGTAATAATAATTTAAAATTCTGTTATTTGTAATGTTGTTCCTTTTTGCGGAACATTTGGTAAATGCGTCCCCCTTTTATGGGCGTAACATTATTGGGCATGAGACATGCATCTTATTTTATATATGCAAGTGACGTAGTGGTAGTGCTTGTGATTTGATAAATATAGATATGTACTGTATATTATACAGACATGTGTCACATTCGCAAATTACTGTCAACAAATATGGTGTGACAAGAAAATCACAAGTAAAAATAGTAATGGCCACTTCTCGTTGCTTGCTCAGTCGTTCTATAATTGACATGCTATTTCTGAAAATAAGTATGCAGCAACCAATATATTTCGCAAACAAACTATGACCATAGAAAATTCGCTGAATGCATCTAATCACTAAAATTTATCACAACGGCAACAATAAAGAATAACAATTCTCTCTCGTGAAAAAGCTATGGTCTATGTAGACATAAGAATTTTGTCAGATAATGACTTGCCATCCTAACTATAAATAACGTCATGCTAACAATAATGCATATAACATCTCACAAGTTGGCCAATGCAATTCGTATCAATGTATAGAATTCAAGTCTGTGGTAAATTGACAATTAAGACCAGCTGACTTGGAGTTAAAAAACTATTTCGATTATTGCATGCGTCTAAGAATACCCAGTTGCGCTTACTTTGGTTTATGCACAAATGTTACGATTAACAATAAAGGAGGCTAGCGAGAAAACAAAAAAGATAGAAACAACAAATAGTAAAATCATTAACCGAGTCCTTTTTTTTTATCAGCTGTTAGTAAGTGCAAGCAGTCTTGTGAGTTGTAGAATAAGCTGTCTGTAAAGTTTTGTCGAACGCTAAACAAAGTTTCAAAATCTGAGAATTTTCGATGCAGATTTCCCCATGTTTCCCTTACGGAAATTAGAATCATTGAAACCCTCGAGTTTCAAATCTTGAACTAAAGTTATCTGACAACCTGTTCGGACATTTCAATCTTTCTCGGAATTTTGACCATGTGTCTATTATCACGCCATCTAACGTTATGCTGCGTTACTATTTATAATATTGATAACATTTGTCTTACCTCTCTTGCAGTGTGAGATATTTTTACCAATGCATAAATGTTCACTATTGGTATATATGTTGTATGTAAATCCTGTCACCATGTAAATGCGGTTGTTAGGGACCCCAAACGGGATTTACAGTTTTTAAGGAGAGCAGAGTATAATTCCTTGATCACGACTCATCGATTAGATGTTCATTTGGCCCAAACCATTTATCAATGTCTGGTCTTAACATCCAACAGAATACGAAAGAAACAAAATTATGTTCAACATGAAATGAAATCAGTTGTGCGCGGAACACCACGACTTACATAAAGAGATAAGGTTATATGAAATGACCGTGACAAAGGTTGGTTATGGAATTTCTTCAAGTTATTGCTCATAATATGTCATTTTAATAATGCGCTACTTGTTAATTGTCTGCTCATCTTAACATGAGTTATTCGCAATATATATATTCAAATAGACCTTAACATTAAACAATCCCATCGATTGATCATTACTTTATTACGATGCTTATGAAATGACTGTCGATGATCGTCAAGAAACACAGCGCCGTGTACGACGATGGGGGTTTGAGTAATAAAAATAAATATAAACAAGCAATTTATTCCTTGGCCCAAACTTGGAAATTAATGTAGATAATAAAAGAACGCAAAACTCCAAACTTGGAAATTAAAAATGAATAGTCAACGGATTTCCAATGTGATAACCCGTTTTTCGAAAATACTAACACTAGTTGCTATCCCTATTTGCTATCGTTATCGCCACTGCTACTGTAGTTTGCTATCGTCAAGTCATACTCTATATGCTATCGCTTGTCTCATATACGGATACACTGCTTGGTCAATCTCGAAAAATATCCGCAAATTATTTGTAATTATTACAAATCCCAAACAAATACACGTAATGCCAGAACTAAAGTAATAGCTGTTTTGGTCTCTTCCAAGCACATACCAATCATGAAAGAATTTAATGTTTGTTTTATACAAGTGTCTCATTAAAAAACTCAAAACAGTAGAATAATTAATCTGTTATATAACACAAACGCTCCAATGTCTGTTTTTGGTCGATCTTTTGCCTCACGTTATAAATAGATCCCAGCCAACTTCAACTTGACAATTAACAAACAAAATGAGTACAGAAAAACGCTCTCGGACAAACTCGATTTCTTCATCTTCCTCACAAACTTCGCAAGACTTTCTTGCTCAACGCAAAAAAGCACTCAAGGAATTTGATGAAGCCATCATCAATTCGTCGCACTTTAGAGTCTGCTTAGTAGCGAGCGCCGGTTTCTTCACCTCAGGGTATAGTCTAAATACAATCAGCTTTGTACTGTTAATGTTAGGCGCATATGGTAACGATGCGCCCACTCGATTTATCATGAGAACTTCGGTTCGGTTTGGCTCTATATTGGGTCACTTGCTATTCGGCTACATGGCCGACAAGTATGGACGGAAAAAAGTAATAGTAATGAATATAGTTGAAGAGTCGAATTCAAAAGTCGTGTAAATCCTAATTCATGTTTTTTCGATTTACGCAGATGTTTGGCGTAGAGTTGATCCTCGTGGTGATCGGCACGCTGTTTTCTGCTATAGCTGGACAGAGTCTTGCCGTGTCATTTGTGGGCAGTTTCGTCTTTTGTCGAGTCATTCTCGGCATAGGAATTGGTGGGGATTACCCAATTAGTGCGCGTATGTATCATTTCTTTATATTAAAGGTAACATTTTCAACGCACGACTTAATTTACCATTTATTCGCCCACAGTTATCATCTCTGAACTTGCGCCTACAAGATTCAGGGGAAGAATGTTGGCAGCAGGGTTTGCCATTTTTGCCTTGGGGATGCTTTCGGCTGGCATTGTCTCTATTATCGTTCTTGCTGCGTTCCGAGAATCCATCGACCATGATCCACAAAGTCTCGATTATGTGTGGAGACTTACTGTCGGGTTTGGCGCTATACCTGCGATAATCGCACTGTACTTTAGATTATCGATTCCCGAGACACCTCGCTATATAATCGACGTTGAAGGAGAAATCGATTGGACTCACAAAATCGAACCGTCGCAGATTGGAAACTACGACTACCAAAGAAAATCCAAACCAACGCAAAGCACAAACCATTTGCTCGACATGTACAAACATTTTCGTTCAGGAAAAAGCGGAAAATACTTGATTGTGACGTCTCTGATTTGGTTCTGCGCCAACATTAGCTCAACTGGATATCGGGCTGATGCTCTTGTTGATGGAATTATCATAAATAATGGCGAGAGCTCGCCTTATACTGTTCTCATGCAACATAATTTGAACAATGTGATTCGCCTTATTGTTGGTTATATACCTGGTGCCTTACTTACCATATGTCTAATAGACCGGTGGGGCAGAAAACCTATTTTATACACTGGGTTTACGGCATGTGCAATTTTATTCACCCTTTCGGGATTCTTGATTCAGTTTGTGCAAATAGACGAACTGGGTCAAAGCCGTTTATATTATTCAGTTTCTACCGTCACTCTCGTAAGCATTCAGTTTTTGAAAAATTCTTGACAGCACAGCTTATTTTTCCCCCAATGCTAACCGTAAAACAACTTTATTTTTTAAAACATTACTAGTTCTTTTTAACGTTCGGTTCGCAAGCGGTGGCCTTCGTCGTGCCCGCCGAACTATTTCCAACACGCTATCGTTCAACTGCTTATGGTATAAGCGCAGCGTTTGGAAAAGTTGGCGTCATACTGTCCTATTTGATATTTGAATGGCTTTATGACGTCCATTCGGTTGAAAATTTTCGGTCGCGATTTTTCGTTGCCTCTCTCGTGTATTCCGTCTCCATGGTAATTGGGGCAGCGTCTACAACTCGTTTACCTGAGACCAACAATGAGCCGTTGGAGAAAATTGCTGACGACGGTGAATTTGTTGCAAGACGCCATAATTCCACGGATGTGTAAAGCAAATAGCTAGATTTTAGTATGGTAACGTTCAGTATGTATATAGTTGAATGTTTTGTTGCAGCATATTGTAATTATAAATTAAGTGCTCATTGCATGCGTTATTGTAATGTATATTATTAAATAAAGTAAATAATACTCCTTATAATATGTAATACGTTTGTGAATGCTCTTGTGTCTTTTTTAATACACTGTTGGCAAAGGCCAACAATACCCTAGTGGCATGAGCACAAAAAGTAGATACTGTAAATAGTTGGTGGAGCATCATCTACGTCTATGACAAATATACAGCTCTCTTAGTCGAGTGATAGTTTATTTGGATACACAAATAAAATTACTATGTTACAAAAAAAGTAATTACAAAGGTCCATTGTATGTTAACCTCTATAACAATGGTACCAATAACCACTCATTTAATATTCCGTTTTTAAGAATTAATCTGGAGTACCTCTGTGCTGTCTTAATTGAGGTTGTTCTGGTAAACTTCTTCCTTCTCAATAATAATCGGCCAAACTTCTGGTTTTCCGTTCCATACTGTATTAGTAATTTTATCATAGTTTGTAAGTTAAAAAGCGGTTTATTCTGGCGAATGACAGTCGTCATACCGGTTTTGCATTAGTATTAGTTTATCGCCTTGAAATCGATGTTAAACGGCTAGCATTGTTATTACGCATTTTTTATATTAATGTTACTATCGCGGTTATCATTGGTTGCAACTATAAAGTTGTGTTACGTAAACAATAGATGCGCTTTTTACATTATCAAGTTATGCAGTTCATCACTTTTTTCGCGTTCCAGAATTTATGCCACACATTCGCGCAGCTTTTAGCAAACTCGAAAATTATTCTGTTGATCAGAATGCTCAAGGTTAAATAGTATAACATAATTTCAAGAGTATACTGTATATGACATTCTTATATACTGTGATCAATTTTTGATAAGGCAATTTGCCACAATACCCACTTTTAAAGTTGTATCATAAATACAGTATATTTACAGTAAAGACTCATTCTAAATTATGTGTTAAATACATCAATGTGAACTTAACTTTGCCATAATAACCCATTCACCTTAAGGTGCGTATTTCAGAGAAATAAATACTCGTATACTTCAAATTGTTATGCGCTATGAATAAAAGACTATATCGGAAGGATCGAATGGACAACTTACACAACAGATTACGTCACAAGTCGGCTATTATAGTTAATTAAATAACCTAAATGCAAATATACGATTGAGTATATTGATATAGGTGCTAGAACTGAAATCGGATTCCGTCTTCCAATTGTTTAGAGTAACATACAGTACATAGCGATTGTATGCAGGCAGAGTAAGAGTAAACTTGCAATTATTAAACGCTTCGATTAAAATTTACAGTGCAATAAATACCAAAGAATTGATACTCCTGCTTCCCTGTGGGTAATTGGAAACATGTTAAGGCCAATGTATGCGATCTACTGCCGCCGTCAGCAAGATCACAATTATGTGGGCCTGTAAACTCTATCACAGGCATTATCTAAAGAAGAGATTTGTTTGTCGGTAGGAGGCGAGGATAGAGGCTGATTGCATCGTAAAGTGTGTAAATATTAATGGAAAGTCCTTTCAAAATTAAGGTATTAATCTATGACATGTTTCAATGACGTATTATGATTGGTTTACTCGTCTGCCTTGGTTGTTGATTCTAGAAACTTATTTGTGCCTGGTCAATATTCCTGTCACTCACTATTATTTAATTTATATGTTTAATAATAAGAAGGGTATGAGCCTGATATGTTGACTCGTTCCGCTATTTGCGTAATTACGTACAAATATCTTTCGAACGTTTCCACGTATCGTATCAACTCTAGACACTTTTAGAAAAAACAAAGGTGAAAGAGCTTTTTATTACATAAGGGATTGCAATATCAATTGGATGATGGAATTCCACTTCGGGCAACGCCTAAATTTAGAATCGGTTACACTGTGTCAGCTGCAGTTACTAAACTAAGAACTAATCAGGTAGTTTGTTTGACATTATGGTACCGCATTAGAGGAAGATTTATCACATGATTTCCTTATTCGATTCATCAGATAGACATAGACTCGCCGTAACACGGCAGTGGGCGTAATAAGTAAAGTTTTCCACTTTTCATTGTTATATCATAATAAGATAATTTATAATGATTCATTTCCAAGCTACATGTACATGCTAACGCCAGTTTTTAACATATCTACTTTTACCAAGTAAAGAAGAGGGGAAATAGAAAAATACATTCTTTGAAAGAGGGAGAATGGTTTCAAATACGTCAATCCTTCTCCGCTTGCGGATCTTGTACGATTTTACATTCGTCAGTTTCTGTATACTAAATTCAACGTCTTCGGTTTCAGTTTTGACGTAAAATTATTCTACCAGAAGATGTACCTGTAAACGAAGCTTAAACTGTCACCTAGCGACAGCGCTTGTATTAATCATTGATAAAACATGATAATGGTCGAAAGCATTTTGTCATAAAAAGTAGTAAATATAAAACAAATAATCCACCTCTATGTAATAAAAATTGTCTGTATGTGTTACTGTGATTGTTCTTTACCAGAATGGGTTGTAACAATAATTTGCGGAAATTCAAATTAGTGATCATCAATTAAATTTTCTGGCGTGTGCGACGATAACATACGTGTAAACCGTTTATTATGATACATTTTCGAAGAAAAAAAAAACGACTTTTGAATACCTGCTCAATTTTTGCAACCTTAAAACCATTACAAGTAACGATCGTAATTGATGTGATGACACCCGGTAGTGAATATGCTTGCAGGCCAGATTAAATAATCATTGTTTATATTGCAAATACGTACGTAATCATTGTTTACATTGCGCCAACACCAATCATAGAAAATTCAATGTTTTTAATATTGCATCATGAAACTCGAAAAGTAGAAACAATGGGTATACGTACTTCTCGGCGAACATTTTTTTTCTCCTACTGCCTCCATAATAAATACAGCACATTCCCGTCCAAATTGAATATAGATGTTACAAAATGGCTAACCGGAAAAACAATCCCTCTGAGACAAACTCAATTTCCTCAAATGATTTTCTCGCTCAACGCAAAAAAAAACTCACGGAATTTGATAACGCCAAATTCTCTTCGTTGCACATTAGGGCCTGCCTAGTAGCAAGCGCGGGTTTCTTCACCGATGGATACAGTCTACATGCAATCAGCTTTGTGCTGTTGATGTTGGACTATGTTTATGGTGATGATAACCTTACTGCATCTGCCCGGTTTATGTTAAAATCTTCGATTCGGGTTGGCGCTGTAGTGGGCCACTTACTGTTCGGCTATTATGCCGATAAATATGGACGGAAAAAGGTAATAGTAATGAATATAGTTGAAGAATCGAATTCTAATTGGTTGTCATGTAAATCCTAATTTATGTTGTCGATTTTTATGCAGATGTTCGGAGTAGAGCTGATAATCGTGGTGATCGGTACGCTGTTTTCAGCTATCGCTGGCCAGGGTCCTGCCGTATCGTTTGTGGGCAGTTTCGCCTTTTGTCGAGTTATTCTCGGCATAGGAATTGGTGGGGATTACCCCATCAGCGCACGTACGTACTATTTCTTTATATTAAAGATAACATTTCAATGCACGACCTAATTTACCATTTATTCGCCACAGTTATCATTTCTGAGCTTGTGCCAGCAAGACTCAGGGGAAGAATGCTGGCAGCAGGTTTTGCGATTTTTGCCTTCGGCATGCTTTCTGCCGGTATTGTCTCTGCTGTCGTTCTTACTGCATTCCGTGCAGCCATCGATCGAGATCCACAAAATCTTGATTATGCATGGAGAATTATTATTGGATTTGGCGCTATACCTGCGATAATCGCATTGTATTTTCGTTTGTCAATTGGCGAAACGCCTCGCTATATAATCGACGTTGAAGGAGAAATCGACAACATAGAATTATCGCAGATTGGAAATTACAAATCCCCAAGAAGACCCAAACCGACACAAAGCACAAATCATTTACGAGACATGTATAAACATTTTCGTTCAGGAAATAGCGGGAAATATCTGCTCGCGACGTCTGTCATCTGGTTTTGTATCAACTTCTGTTCGACTGGATATCGGGCTGATGCCCTTGTTGATGGAATCATCATAAATAAGGGCGAGAGCTCGTCTTATAATGTCCTCATAGAACATAATGTGAACAATGTGCTTCGCCTTCTTCTTGGCTATGTTCCCGGTGCTTTAGTCACCGTGTACCTAATAGACAAATGGGGCCGAAAACCCATTTTATACGTTGGGTTTACGGCATGTGCAATTTTATTCGCCCTCTTGGGCTTCTTGATCCAATTTGTGCAAATAGATGAACTGGGTCGAAACCGTTTATATTATTCGGTTTCTACCGTTACTCTCGTAAGCATTCAGTTTTTGAAAAAATTGTTGCCAGTTTATTAAAAATTTTTTTCGATCCTAATAGTAAGACAACTTTCTTTTTTAAATCATTACTAGTTCTTTTTGGTCGGTCCGCATTCGGTAATCTTTGTCGTGCCAGCCGAACTATTTCCTACCCGCTATCGCTCAACGGCTTACGGTGCAGCCGCATCGTTTGGAAAATCAGGTAGCATATTATGCTACCTGATTTTTGAATGGCTTTACGATGTTCGTGGGATTTTTCATCCGCGTTTTCTCGTTGTTTCTCTGATTTATGCTGCTTTCATGGCAGTTGGAGCTGCGGGTACCACTCTTTTACCCGAGACAAACAATAAACCATTGGAGGAAATTGCCGGCGACGACGAATATGTCTCTTTGAATGCAAAAAATCCGTAATTTGATGGGTTATAGCTAACTTTTATAATACAAACTTAGATAGTAGAGTTTAGACTAGTAATATTTTGTTTGATTAAGTTACATATAATTGTAATTGTAAATTAAGGGCTCATTGCACATATTATTATGTGTAAATTTTGATGTGAATAAACCAATTGTTATATATGTAAAATCAAACCATTGTTGTTTCATATAAATATTTATTGAGCTTGAGTGAACGATTTATTAAATAAACGATGTATTCAACCAAATATGTATATCGATAAAGCTCCTCTGAACTTTACTCTTTTCTATCTTTTTTTTAGGACGAAAAAAATTCTTGTGTATGCCCTTTCTTAAATATGCTGTACTGTTACAGTCCAGGAAAAAAATAATGGCGGTCAGCAAAAACATTTTTACAGTAAATCTTGCAGAGTAAGCGGTCGCAAAAATTTGGGTTTAAACTGCTTAAAAGCACACGGTTACTATTATTACGTCCTAAAAAAGTTTATGCATAATATTAATTGTTTATGTTTCAATGATATTTAGAATAAAATAGCAAGTGAACAAGTTATAACTTGATAAAAAAAACTGTAGGCCATATGTCAGACATCTTTTCTACTAAGAAATTTAATCTTCCAGTGCTAAGTAAAACTATTTACAATAACAAATGCTACCTTATTTGCAACTTTTTTTAACAATTTAGAGCTATTGAATTAATATTTTTATTATACAGTGCCTTTGACCAAAAGCAATGCTTGCTTTTATTGTATAAAAGTTAAATGTCAAAAACATGTTGAAACTTTTTTGTGAAATTTATCATCTCTTTATTACAAGTAGAATTTGTTATCGTGAACAACATT